>JAQIFY010004810.1:0-11490 GCA_028533085.1 Varecia variegata | reverse complement strand
GTGAAGTACAGGAACTTTCTGTATTACCTTCACCACCTTTATATAAATCTGAAATTATATAAACTAAAATTTATTTAAAGTTCTTTAAAAATTAAATTTAGAATCACAACCTTATATTGTTCAAGGATTTTTAAATTCAAGAGAATTCCTAATCCACAATAGAATATCTTGACTATCATTCTGATTATCACTAGAGGAAACCACTTTGAAGTTTTTAAAATAATGTTAATATTATTTTATATACCCAAAGACTTTAAAGTTAAAATATTTTTTGGCATTAAAAATATTCAAAGACTTTTTCATCAAAGTGAAATTATTAATGTTTTCAACAATCCTTTAGCATTATCTTTTACATTATCTACCATGTTTGCTTAAGAACCAAAATATTTGTTGTGATGTTGTAAAAGTTCACAATACTCTATGATCATAGAACATTTTCATTGATTTTTAACATATCTGACCTAAGTATTTTATGTTTCATAGGGAATAGAATTTGGTAGGATGAAAACTAACATTTCTTGAGTATTTGTGCTTCGCCATGCTTTAGAATCTCATACCTCGATCCAGTTCCTTCTTGCCACATCCTAAGTGATCCATAGTTTAACACATTTTAAAGAAAGAGAGATGACTCAGTGACTAGAAGGCAACCCTAATGAAACCCAGTAGAGCACAAAGTAAGATGCCTTCCAGTACTGATAACCCTCTTCTATTTAATAGAATGTAGCAAAACCAGCAAAAGTTCATTAAATTATCATATGCAATTTATGAGATACCTTGCATAACTAACAAAACACAGATTCTTTATCTGTGGTACTCACTAGATACCACAGATATCCCTAGATATCCCTAGAACCTACAGCAATGGTAGGAAAGTTACATACCCCTGTAAAACACATGTTGAATAAGTGGATAAGAATAAATGGCCTTATCTAAATTGATACAATTACTCAAAATAAAACCCAAAGTTATTAATACTATCCTTGTCTATGGGGTCCTATCATGAGCTCATCTCATGGCAGGTAAAAGCTATGCTACTCTAAAAAAGAAGCCCTGAAGGAAAAATATCTGGGAGTCCATGGCCACCCAGTGCAGTGCCCTTAACACAGAGGGTATCAAATTGTTGAATCTCCAATGAGCTTATTAATGGGCCACAAATAAAAGAGAAATTTAGACAAATTGGGAAAAGCATTTAGATTTTCTTAGATTTCATTCTCCTGAGTAAATTACTCTACTCAGAGGAATTATGTAAATGAAGTTTCTGATTTTATAATGTATGCAAACTCCTATTTTTCAAGAGTTGATTTGATCCATTCATTGCATGGTTTTCCTATTCACCAGATTGTATAGTTTTTATGCTGACTGTAACACTAGGAAAAAAAATAATAAAGCACCGCACTATTGAGTGACTTCATTGACAAACAGCTTAAAGGGAAACATAAAAATAGAAACCCAAAAGCAGACATATTTTGAAGCAATACTATATAATTACCAGTGAGTGCAAAGAGGAGAGAGTGTCTCTGATATACATCAAGCAACAAAAAATCAGTTCTGTCTGGAAATTCCATTTTATTATACAATGTATTTTAGGGGCATATGGGGAGTAGATTGTAAATATAGAGTCTAGATACAAGTGTTACATAAGTGGAATTTTCATTACTATGAAATCACTGTTTTAGCACTTACATACTTTAAAAAATATCATAGAACAAAAATTTTTATAGCATTTAAAGTTAGTCATTTTTTAGTTCTCTAAATTTCCCCTTACTTTTAAGTTTAAGCCTATTCTAAAGTCATTTTAACTAAGAACATCAGTGTAAAGTTCATTGCTTTGAAAGTGTTAATTTTTTATCAATGTTAGTGGTATTCTTAATTTTTTTAGAATTAAGAATATTTACAAATTATTCAGGTAATAGCCTATTCTACTAACACACATTAAGATTGAGTATATGGGATAGAAGTCCAACTAGAAAAGATTAAACTAAACCAAAATAGGTATCTCAATGCTTACATCTTTCATATATTTTTTTTGTACCTTTCTTTCCAATTGTTTGTACCTGACAAAGGGAATTTTCTTCATTGATCTTGCTGGATTAAAAGCTAATATGATCAGTTTCCCAGTCTCCTTATTTTTTTGTTTTGCCTCCTTTTATTAAAGTTGACCCAAGGATTTGAATTATTGACACGCTGACCTCCTGCTCTGCTCAACTTCCCATGTTGGCAACAGAAAGCATAGAAAGCAGGAAGAAAACCCTTCACAGCCTATTATGCCCATGGATATGAAACAGACCTTTCTTTCCCCACCTTTATATCTGTTAATTTTGTCCCCATCAACCCACAAGCAAATTCTGGCGGCATCCAAAGGAAAATCATTTTGTTCTTGATTGGCTAAAATCAGACAAAGAATGTTTGGAAAAATAACGCACAGTCTTGAAAGAGTTGGTGGTGACACACCAAAAAGCTGAATCTACATCCACAAATCTCCAAAGAATAGAGAGGTGTACTGAATTCAGCAAAAGGACATTTCACAGGGCTAACATTACATTAAGTAGAGGCAGAGAGGGAGATGCTTGCAGCCCTCTATTCATATACACTTTTTGAGCAGATACTGCATTAGGGCTAGAGACACCTCAAATTCCATGCTCTTTTAGAGTTCATATTCTAGTGGGAAAAATGTAGGAGACTGACTAACAGTAGTCAGTCAATAGCACTTGAGAATAACAGTAAGAATGACAATACTAATATCAGAAGTAATAATAACTGCCATTTTTTGAGTGTCTGCCTTATGTCAAGCACTGAGTCATATTTTTCATCTTATTGCTCTCAAATCAAACATTGGAGATGATATTTACAAATGAGACAATGATGTGAAGAAATATTAAATAGTTTACCAAAGATACGAAAGGTAGTAAGTCATGGAATCAGGATTTGAATCTTTGGTCTGTCTCAGTCTGAAACCTAGGCCTTTTAACTTTCTTAAAGTGCTTTTCAAAAATAGCCAACAATTTAAGGTGGAAAATAAATCCTTTCCTAAAAAAGAAAAATATTATGTCTCATTTCTAGAAATATAATATCTAGAGGGAGGATGGCATTTACTCACAAGGAGACTTAATATCATTGTGGTTAATAAAAATTCTAGAGTCAGACATTCTGAGTTGAAACCTAACTCCGCCACTAACTAGCTGTGGTGTAATGCTGGACCAATTACTTAACTCTTCTCTGCCTCCATTTTTTTATCTATAAAAAGGATTATAACAGTATCTCCTTCTTTGGCTTCTTATGAATATAAATTAGTTGTGTAAAGCATGTAAAGTGCTTATAACAGCACCCACGTATAAACAACAAGCAAATATTAAGTATTGTTATTTTTATTAATCTGTACTCTCTGAACTAATTGAACAGACCTAAGTGCGCACCTTACTTTTAAGAAACTTTGTTGATAATCCTTCTATCTCTCCCTGAAAATTTCAGTTTCTTAAATTCCTGTGCTTCCTCCACTCTGAGTAAATATTGGTCATTCACATGTTTCTTCTTCTTCATTTCAATGGCTTCTCTTAACTTTTTAATCTTTCATTCTCATTCTTTTACCATTATGTTCTTTTTTTTTGCTTTAAATATATATTAACTTGCATTTTATTTTTATCACAATGCCATAAAGTAAGTTTTGTTATTACTTTATTTTACATATAAGGGAACTGAGGGCCAGACAGGCTAAGTCACTTACCCAAAATTAAACAACTATTAGTTTGCAGAGCCAGAATTTGAATCAAGACAGTCAGTAGAGTCTAGACTCTGCCTTTGAGAAGCACCCAACTTATCTCCTGGCCCATAGTGAGTACCCAATATGTATTTATTACATGTCCTTTTACCAGCTTTTGTTGTTTGGTTGACTTTTAACTGCTGAGACTCATCTGACGCTTTCCCCACTTTTACTTTGACATTAATAACTCTATGAGCACTAGGACCCATAACCATGGTGGAACACAAATCTTTCTATACCTACACTAGGCAGCTAGCCCCAGAAGCTCAGATTCTGTTCAGCTCGACTAATCCCACCTGCTAACTTTTTTTTCCCTTTTTTTTCTAAATTTCAGAATATTATGGCAGTACAAATGTTTTTGTTACATGGATTGCTTTTATACTGCTTGAGTCAAAGTTTTAAGTGTGTCCATCACCCAGATAGTGTACATTATACCCATTAGGTATGATTCCACCCATTCCTTCCTCCTGCCTCCCACATGCATGATTTCTGTTGAGTTTTACTTCCATCTGTACACATGAGTGCTGATTGGTTAGTTGCAATTTAATAGTGAGTACATGTGGTGTTTGTTTTTCCATTCTTGCCATACTTCACTTAGAAGGATTGTCTCCAGTTCCATCCAGATTGTTGCAAAAGGTACTAATTCATTTTTTATGGCTGAGTAGTACTCCATGGTATATGTATACCACCTTTTATTAATCCACTTGTGAATTGGGCACTTGGGTTGATTCCACATCTTTGTGATTGTGAACTGTGCTGTAGCAAACATTCTAGTACAGGTGTCTTTTCGAAAAAATGATTTTTTTTTTTCCTTTGGGTAAATACCCAGTAGCGGGATTGCTGGATCAAATGGTAGTTCTACTTTTAGTTCTTTGAGTTATCTCCATACTACTTTCCATAGAGGTTGTACTAGTTTGCAGTCCCACCAGCAGTGTATGAATGTTCCTTTCTCTCCACATCCATGCCAGCATCTATTGTTTTGGGACTGTTTGATAAAAGCCATTTTCACTGGGGTTAGGTGATATCTTAGTGTGGTTTTAATTTACATTTCTCTGATGATTAGTAACATTGAACATTTTTTCATATGTTTATTGGCCATTAGTCTATCTTCTTTTGAAAAACTTCTTTTCATGCCTTTTGCCTACTTTTTAATGGGATTGTTTGATTTTTTCTTGCTGTTTTGCTTGAGTTCTTTGTAGATTTTGGTTATTAGCTCTTTATTGGATATCTAGAGTGCAAATATTTTCTCCCATTCTGTAAGTTGTCTATTTGCTCTGTTAATTTTTTCCTTAGCTGTAGGGAAGATTTTTAATTCTTTAATCTGTAAATTTTCACTTTTTTCTTCCCTTGTCTCCATTTCAAACTTTTAAAGTTGATTTATAATTTACAATACAATTTTTAAATTATTTTTCTTACATTGACCCTACTCTACAACTCATGCTATTTAGTCAGTATTTTATAATGTCCCTTTCTTCCATTTTTGAAGATATCAGTACAGCATCTAGCACAGAGTTGTGCACACAGGCAAGCAGTGCTCATTTGTTGATTAGGTGAAGGAGCCTTGTGTATCATTATTTTGTAACTTTATATCCGCCTTTTAGAAGAGTAAGTAAGAAGGCAAGGAGCAGTAAGTTTGCCTTTATTTTGTACCTTTTTTCTTTCCTCTATTTTATTTTTGGACTCAACCTTTTTCTGTAAGAGCCTTATTATATTGTATTATGTATTTTATCATAAATGCTGTATGTTCTTTCATTTTGGGAAACCTTTACTTTGATTTGTATGAACTCTGTTCACCTTCAAATCTCTCTTTTTTTTCACTATCCTTTGGACACATTACAAATGAATATGAACATTTTCTGAACTGTAATCCAGTGCCAAGGTGGAGTGGGTTCTTCTGACCACTACATTGTTATAATAAAACTCACACCGTAATTTTCCCTCAAATGACATCACAGGATTTTTCTATCCAAAGCACGAATATCTTTGGATAAAGGAGCCAACCAGAAGTGAAACTAGATGTAGGAAAATTATATATTATACTTTGTAATGTTTGTATTCAGCACATTTTAACCCAACATCTGTCCCTCAGAGGTAGTCACACATATCTATGGATCTTTAATAATTGGGTATCAAAGCACAAAATACTTTGAAGCAATTGATTTACAATCAAAAGTCTTTGAAATTCCATAGGAATAACAATTTTTACTTCAGATGGTACCAGCCTATTATATAATTTTACTTTCATAATGGAATAAAGGTATATTCCAATGTACCATCTAGGTGATTTATACTATATGGAAAACACCTTCCTCCAAAGTCAACATGAAAATCTCTATAATTAAGGTCACATTCAAGTGCCAGCTGAAATGTGTCACTCACTGTATGTTAACCATCATCTCAATGCTATCCCAGAGAAAACATGAGGGCTAAAAAAAAAAAAAAAAAAAAAAAACCAAAACCAAAAACAGCAGAGCCTCCCCAGGCTGTCTCCTTGTCTGCTATGTGAAGCATGGTCCTAACATCTCCTCTTGACCAACAGTTCTCAAACTTGAGGATGCTTAGGAGTCAACCTTGATTCAGGAGCACTTCTACAATAGTATGCTTCCAGTTAACACTAAGGCTTCGGCCACATGCTCCACACTTTGAGTAGAAAAGGTTCTAGAAAATCAAGGGTAACTACTGTTGATATTGTACTTTAATACCTACCCATAATGATGTTATTCTGTGACAGTATAAACTTCAATATGTGTATCTATGAAGTATTTTGAAAATAGTAAATATTTATTGAACATACATTTATGAAATAAAATTCAGAAGCAAAACCTTATTAGAGGAAAGAGTTAACTGATATAGTTTTCTGAAGCATGAAGATCACTGTGGAAAAAAATCAGAAGAATTTTTATCAGACTACTAAAAGGAAATGCATGTATTCACTGAAAAATGGCACACATGGTGTTAAGTCCATGATTTAATTCAAAATTTCACTCAGTAGCTGCATCCTGCTAATGATTAAAACTTTTTTATGAATTCCTGAACAGTTTGAAAAAAAGCACTTGTTTTTAAGTGTGTATGAGTAGCCTAGGTTTTTCCCCTCACAAGAGAAAAACTAGTAAAATCAAAACGTTTGGCAGTTACTAAGGAGTCAAAAACTTTGAAATCTCTATCTTAATACATTAAGAATGTGCAATTGTTTTGACAGTTCTACTCCCTACTCTGAATGAAATAATTTTTACTACCTGATTGATTTAATACCTGGTAGGTGTGGCATATCCTGCTAGGCAACATTTTGTAAAATGAGATATTGTTGAGTCAATAAAATATCTGTAACACATTCATATACAGGAGATTTTAGAGTTTTTAGAGCTGCAAGAGTTCTTGGAAATTGCATAGTACATTTCCTCCATTTTACTGAGGGGAAAATCAAAGTTTCTATAAAGCTAAGTGATTTACCCAGAGTCCCACTCAGCTAGCAAGTAGCAGAGCTAGGAAGAGAGTCCAAATCTCTTGATGCCTAGGACTTTTTTCCATAATAGTTTGAATTTTCAGCTTATCTGTGTTCAGTTTTTCAAAAGCCCAGAAAATAATGATGATGATAATGATAAATGGGTACAACATAAGAAGGGCCCACACCAGAATTATATATTTACTCAATTTTTCTTGTTTCTGTTTACATGGAATTAAAATTATTTACAAAAATATGCATTGACCATGAAAAGAAATAATCCTGATGAAAGTTTTCAAATAAATAATGATGTATTCATTGGAAATAATTTATCTTGAAAAATTAGAGAGTATAGGGTTTAAGTTTGAAAACTAAAATCAGAAATTCAATGCAAATATTTGAAGTACAGATATTATTTTTCTCATTTTGAGTGTCATAATTAAAATAATATTCACATAATTAAAATTATGACAACTCTGGATTCTCATCCCCTCCAATAGTAGAAAATCCAGCCTTTCCACAGTATACCAAACTGTTCATAAGGACCCCAGCCTTGCTTGCCCTGGTTTGTTGAATTCATCTTTCTCCTTGAGGCCCTGCTAACATGGCCAGAGACAGAGAGCTCAGGTGGACTTCATCAAGTCAAATTTATGCAATAGTTGGCTTTCCCATAGCCTCTCTTTGTGGTTCATCATTCTCCAGTTCCGAAATTGTTCCCCTGGCTAAAGTTCAGAGCAGTTCAGATACCTGGTACAGGGCCACAAACAACAGAAATTGCCACAAAGCTGAAGCTCTGTGTCAGGCAGAAATAAAAGTCCAGAAGTCAAGTTGGCTGTAAGGCAAGGCCTTTTTCAATGCAGCCGCTCATTCTTTGGGGAAGTACCCCTCCCAGTATTAGGTTCATTAAAGAGATCCCACAGAAAAAGAATGTCCTTGAACCTTAACTATGACAGATTTAAAGAATAGATTTTTCAATTTGCCTGTTTTTTAGTTTTTTAAGCTTGTCCACTATCACAGATCAGAGTAGATTCCAGCATAAACCATAATTATACTCAAATGCAACCCTCCCTAGGACAACATCAGGCTGAAGTCCCCAGTCCAAAATCTCTCTTCCATATTGGGGAGCGTCTTCTGCACATGGACATGCCCGCTGATCTTGATGATGGCAATCTCAATGGAACCCTCCCTGGTATTCAAGATATTTTAATAATTCTCAATCTCAGGGAGAAAAGCTATGGTTCCACAATGAGAAGTCTCTTTGGCTCTTAGGTAAAATTTTGGCTGTAAATACTCTTGACAGTGGGGTACTGCCTAAAACCACACACCGCCAGCACATAAACCCTAGGCTCTTGAAATGCTCAAGTATTCTAACATACTCTTTTCAGAATGGCATAAATACCTATTTTCCTCACATCTGTCGATATAACTAAAGGGATGGGGAAATCTGTTTCAACAGTGAAAAGACATGTTTCAACAAAATGCATTATTGCTAACTTTTAAATATCAGTTCTACATCTAGAAAAAAATAATTTAACATTCCATACTCACTGCAGATAGATACAGACAAGAATAGCTATAGATAGTTCTTAGAAGACTGAAAATAAATTTGAACAATTGATAGCAAAAGACACCCAGTAAAAGAGGAAAGATGAATATATAAATATTATGAAATATTTTTTTGTTTCCCTAACTGATGATTGACTTATTCATACATTCAAAAAGGTTTATTAAGCATCTACTCTATAGTAAAAAAGACATTTTTTTCTGTGATTAAAATTCTCTATGTGTATACTTTTAACTATAATTGTCTCTTTTAGTTGTACTAAACATTTCAAATTCTCCCTATTACCTTTATGCAATTTAGGAAAGCTAGGTTCATTGACTTTGTGTAATGGACTAAAGAATGCATTACTGTATCCTTGAATTAAAAAAATTGTTAAAAACTCAAAATATTTCCATATTTTAACCAGTTCAAATATTCAAAAATAAATTTGGCATCTGGCTGATAACATCTTTCACCAAAGACTTCATACCTTAGAAAACTGGGTATGATTTCACTATTCAGTGAGTACTTAGTATCAACTGTTGCTTTACACTGATATAACTGCTGAGATACAAAATAGAATAAGACACCTGCAGGTATTAAAACTGAGATTCAGAGACTCAGAAATGGCTCTAGCCTTCATTGAATTATAAATTTCAGTGTCCTATAGGATTTACAGTGTGTGTTATGTAAATTTCAAACTAATCATAATTACTCAGCAATTTTGTATGGAGTTTTGGTATGTTTGTTTTTCTCCAACTACACTATTCTAGTTATATCTGTCAGGAATACAATAATTAAGCAAATAATGAGAGATAAAAGATATTTTGAACATGATTTAGAGATGTGAAACATCAGTTTAATAAGTTTAGATTTTATCCTCTAGCAAATGAAGAAACTCACTCCTTTAGGTGAGTTAAACAAATGGCCTTATTTTATCTATAATGGCTAAGAGAAGGTTCCAACTAGAGTCAGAGAAAACTGTTAGAAGTTTATAACATACAAGAGGAATGCTGATTAGGGCCTGATCTGGGTGATAATGGAAGAGTTAAATAAAAAGTAATGGACGTGAAAGATCTACTTGCCTCCACCTTTATTCCTTTTAGCTCCCCTGCTCAGCTCTGTAAGGCAGCAGACTGATCTTTACAGGCACCAATTCCTGGGCTCCTATGTCACTGGACTTTTATTAATAAGTAGGTTAGGCCAACAAAAGGCTAAACTCCTTCCCTCTTTCACTGGTGTCTCCAACAGGAGCCGCTTGTCTTCTGTGGCTCCAGCCTCCACTGAACAAGCCTGCTGCAATGTCAGCTTCTGTCTGAGCTACAGGAACTCTGCCTTCTCCCCGTGTCCCTCCAGTCTAGGGGTGAAAGCTACTTCCCGCTGCTGCTAATCTCTAGGTTCCTTCACTCTTCCCTGGTTGGTTTCTCAGACTCTTCCATTAGCTACATGATGAATTTTCTGGATTGAATTCACTCTATTTTTAAGATTCTGAATGACATTTTTGTTTCCTGATTGGATTCTGACTGATACACATATGTCATGTATTCACTGCTTCTGGATTAACATGTTCATGTACTAAAGAGGTATTATTTAAGTCAAGGGCACAGTTGCCTTTTGTCAAAAGCAGCTGCAAGTAGATCTTTCTATGGCTTGTACATCAGATTTTCTTGATTGAAGCTCTTTTAGCCAAACAATAGAAACTCACTCTTATTAGCTTAATCCACAAAATTTGTGGGTGGGAGAATGCTAGATTTAATAGAAAAACAGGAAGGCAGGAAATAAAGCTAACAACCTGAAACTGTAACATCATGTATTATCTTCTTAGGGCTGCCTTAACAAAGTACCACAAACTAGGTGGCTAGAAATAACAGAAATTTATTGTCTCATAGTTCTGGATGCTAGAAGTCTTATACTAAGGTGTTGTCAGGGCTATTCTTCCTCTGGAGGCTTAGAAGAGTCTTTTCCATTGCCCTCTCCTTGCTTCTTATGGTTGCTGGCAATCATCGGCATTCCTTGGCTTGAAGATGTATCACTCCAATCTCTGTCTCATCTTTACATGGTATTCTCTCTGGTTAGCTCAGTGTTCAAATTTAAATATATTATCTCTACATTTAAAAACAAAAAGTGACAATGAAACTTTCAGAGAACAAAAAACGTTTATTTTAGCTATACAATTTATCTTATACTTTTCTACTGTGAAGCTTGGAGTTAAAAAACTAAATGTAATTTTAAAATTCCGGATTAACCAAGTAGAAAATTTCTTATATCAAATAGTCTATGAGTATATTTGAAACGGTCAGGAAACAGAATAAAATGCTCTTAATATTTTTTTCTGAAGAGTCTCTATTCTCACTTGAAAATGATACTAATTTCTTCTCAAAGTTGTTTTTCATTGTCAAAAATGGTTTGGCTAACCCTACTAAATATTATTAGTGTTTTTAGCCTCCTAACCCCTACCACAATATTTCATTCTTTTTTTTTTTTTTTTTTTGAGACAGAGTCTCGCTTTGTTGCCCGGGCTAGAGTGAGTGCCGTGGTGTCAGCCTAGTTCACAGCAACCTCAAACTCCTGGGCTTAAGCGATCCTCCTGCCTCAGCCTCCCGAGTAGCTGGGACTACAGGCATGCGCCACCATGCCCGGCTAATTTTTTCTATATATATTTTTAGCTGGCCAGATAATTTCTTTCTATTTTTAGTAGAGACGGGGTCTCGCTCTTGCTCAGGCTGGTCTCGAACTCCTGAGCTCAAA
>JAQIFY010004809.1:0-11490 GCA_028533085.1 Varecia variegata | reverse complement strand
AAAAAAAAATAAAAAAAAAAATAACATCATACCATCAAAAAAAAAAAAAAAAGAAACCAAGATATCATATCTTGCTTAGCAATGAGCAGGAAAAAAAAATGTTCGTCATCAACTAGGTCATTACATATTTAAATAAATTATTGGCTTTTTAAACTATCATTATGTGGATAATTAACCAATCTTCTTGTCTTCTAACAGCCCTTCAAATAGCACAGTTTATCATCCTTGGCTCTGAAAATTCCCTTTGGCTATTGATTAAAATGAATAAAATGAGTGTTACAAAAAAAAAAAAAGGATAAGAGAAAAAATATAATGTGAAGCACTCTAATAATTGGAGATAAATTTGATGATGAAATCAATATCTTGTGGAATTCTTCCATATTTCAATTTTCATCTCTTCCATGAATTCAAAATAAAATGGTCAAAACCAGTGCAATACCTGGCACATTACTCTCTCATTGACACAGGCTCCCCATTCTCCCTAAATTATCTATATACACTTTTGCTGCTAATAAATGAAATAGCTATATGCTTTTCTTTAGGCCAAACACCTTTTTGCTGTTCCTCTAAATCCTGCATTTCAAATCCCAACCCATATCCCAATTCAATCAATAAAATTTTCTTAATCACTCTAGCTCTAAAGTCTCGTACTACTTTTGGTTATGTCATTTAATTAGGTTTTACATATAAAATTTCATAATTTATGAGAACATTCTAGTTTTCTCATCCATAAAAAATGGAAATAATAAGACATACCTCATTCTTAAAAATAGATAATGCTTATCTATTGTGAAATTCTTTCATCCTTCAACTTTCATCTCTTCCATGAATTCAAAACAAAATGGTCAAAACCAGTGCCATACCTGACACATTACTCTCTTATAGATGTATAAATATAGTACATTCTATATCAATGTTATTTTTACCATAATATTAACCTTGTATAGTCATTTATATTTTTGAGTATATTTCTGGATTCAGCAAATATAATATGCGTCTTTGAGTATTTGTTTTCAGTGTATTTTTATGGAATACATTTAATGATAAATCATCATTTTCCACATCCAATTGTGTGTTCCCTATTTTTAAGGGATCTATTTGTTTTTATTTTAGCTTTGTTCTGTTATCTTTCTACATTTTACCAAGGAAATATGATGCAAAAGTCCATCCAGCTGAATCTCAAAGTTGCACTCCAGCTATAGCATAACCATCAGAGCAACTTCCTTTGCATCTAATTTTGTCTCCATCTCTATAATCATGTCTTATTGTTCAGTCTTTGTAGTTGCTCAATTCTACAATAAGCAGAATCTCGGATATTAATGTTAGCTCCACAGAATCCTAGTTGAATCATTTGTAGCTAAATTCAGGCTATAAGTATATATTACTTTTTTTTTCCTTAGAAGGTAATTGATGTGGGGCTGAATAGCACAGTACAGCAGAAAAAACATAAATCTGGGAATCATAGGGAGGTACATTATTTCTTCACATAATAAACTTTTTAGTCAAATAATCTCAGGAGAACTACTTAGACTCTCTGTGCCTCACTAAAAACATTATTGCAACAGCATATTTCAAATTTCATCATTATTGTTAAGACTACTGTGCTAAAAGATAATGTCTGAAACAACCTAGGCTCCCAAGACATGCATTGTTTTCCTTTCTTCACCTGGATAACTATTAAAAAACACATTGCCATTGCTTGTAATGGAACTTCTGTTTTTCTGAAACACAATAGGCCTAAGGAGATTTACATAGTGCCAAGTACCAAGATATAAAAATAACTGAATTACTGTCATCCCATCTTAATTTTTAGGTACCTAAAAGGAAAGCTGAATAATCTTAACCAAGGAAACAACATGGACATGTTACTACATTGCTACATAAGAGATATTGTCTAGAATGGAAATAAACTCACAAATGTGTGTGTATATATTATATATATTTATATATATAGGTATATTTTCTTAAAGATAGCCCAAATGAATATGGAATAGTTAAAAAAACTAAAACCAGATATTTTTTTTTTTTTGGCGTTCTTACAATTTCCAACTCTGGTATGACTGGATATTTTTAATTCTAATGTAGGTTTTTTTTCTTCAGGATGAAAGATGTACAGAGACAATTTACTGAACTTGTTCCAAGACTTTAATTTTAAGATAAATCTATGGAATGTAAAATACTTATATTACATTTTGGAAACTCATTTTTTTGGTTTCATATGCATGCAAACAATAAAATCATATCTGGGACCCCAGTTAAATTTCTTTGGCCACCCATGTTCATTCAAAATAGTTTGAATGTTAATGACTCATATTTTATTGCTTTTATTAATGGCTATATGATGTAAGCTTCTTCCAATGTTTCTTGAATTTCCTATTTTCTTTATAGCTCAATCTTTATGATTTACCAAACACACATATAAAATACTGGTCATCCAAGGATTATTTTATAAAATCCATAAATTTTTCTCTCTAAAATTTTTATGTTTAATACTTAGGGAAATACAGATTTTATAACCTTTTCTTAGAAAAATATTCATATTACTATTTAGAGCAACTTGCAGATACATTGATTTCCTTCTTATACAGATTCAGACATGCTAAATTTACCAGCTAAATAATCCTTAAAGATTATTAAGTAGTAAATACCTGTATTATCAAGTAGAAAATTTTCTTTGGATTATGTTCCTGACTACATTAGGAGAAAAGGGAATTTGGATTCTAAATTCTAAATCTCCTTATGAGTCCAATCTTCATTTCATTTTTTCTTATTTCATCTTGACATTATATTATCTAAAATCAGTTTAATCATAATATTTTTATGAAAAATATCTAATAGATTATCAGTAACAAATAAACCAATTATTTCTCCAGGCCAGACGCTCCACTGGGAAATTAATGGCTAGGTTAATGTCTCCTATCACTACCTAGAGATTTTGAATTTCCATTCTACCTGATAAAAAAGTTATTGATGTTTACGCTAGTAGCATATCTCTAATTAATTTTCAAGAACATAAAATACAAATTTGCAGAGCTATAGACTGAATATCTGTGTCTCCCTAAAATTAAATGTTGAAATCCTTACCCCCAAGGTTATGATATCGGGAGGCAGGGCCTTTGAGAACTGGTTGGATCATCAGGGCAGTCCCTATGAATGGGATTAGTCCCTTTATAAAGGAAATCCTAAAGAGTTTCTCTGTATTTATACCAGGTGAGGTTACAGTGAGAAGGTGACAGTCTGCCTGTAAACCAGGAAATGTACCCTCACCAGACACAAAATCTATCAGCGCTTTGATCTTGGACTTCCTAGCCTCCACAACTGTGAAAAACAAATTTCTGTCATTTATAAGTTACCCAATCTGTGGTATTTTGTTATAGCAGCCAAAATGGACTAAGGCAACATGGAATTTTGTATGAATTAAAGGAGATAATACTTGTAAAATGAAAGGAAATGAACCTGGCACAAGCGGTCCTATATCTTTGGAGATTAAATGTAAAATAAAATATCTCTTCAATAGATCATGATCATTACTTTTCAAATAGTAAAGATAATTGTTAAAAATGACTTAAAAAAACAATTTTTATTAAGACTTTAGAGGTCCCTGGGGCAGGGTGATTATGCTCTTGGCTGTAATCATTTTTTTTACTAGGGATTTATCTGTCAGCAGCAGTAGCTTAAGTGGGCAATTATTCCCATTAACCACCACCAATGTTTATCATGATTGTTGTACTAAAACAGGGTTTAGGAATCCATTCAACTAAATATAAATACAAATGGTTGCCAATTCAACAGCTTTATTTATAGATAAAAGTATTATTTTATAGATTTTTCTTAAATTCTCCCTTCAAATCCTTTTTTAGAAATGTTTTAATAAAATGATTAAATTACTATAGGCATATTTAAAGCCCCTTCAAAATATTACAGATATGACACATATATAAGTTCATTTTTCCCCACAGCATTCCCAATGTCATTAATAGTAGAGATTATTATTGCATGTTTTTTTACTATCCCCACTATCGCCTGAACTATGGTGCAATACTCTCTCCACAAACTAAATAATGAGGTAATTTGTTTCAGGGACCTAGTGTGGACATACAGTAATCACTCTCTGTTTCTAGATTATAAGTTCCATGAAGGTCCATGTCTAAATTGCTCACCACTGTATCCTCAGTGCTTATCACACTGCCTAGCACAAAGCAAGACATCATTAAATATATGATGAATGAATTAATGAATGTTTACCCTGTTCTCATCTGCAGCTCAAATTTTCCAAGGAAATCTTTTTTCCCTGAGAGGCAGAAAAAATTATTTTCTTTCATTAGTCATTGTCATCTAATTTTTCATGTTCAGTCCCCAGTACCATCTTTTTTTCTTCTCAGTCCCATGTATTTTCATGAAGAACTACCTTTCTGATAGGTCATAAAATCATTGCCTGTCTCCAACCACATTATACCCATAAACTCTGATCCTCTTTTGTATTGGCAACTCTCAGTTATCAGTGACGATGACAGAGCAGAGCAGATAAATACATTAAATTGACATATAAGTCTTACAGACAGAAAATTTAAACACTTGTTTGAAACAAAAATCTCATTTGAGAAAATAACTGGGGCTGCTTCTTCTCTTCCATATTTTGCCATTCATCTTGTTAGAAGAGCTACTGAAATGGAGAAGGACAAGAAGGCTGAATAATATACTGAAATATTGAAAGGTTTATTTTGATTATTAAAATAAGATGATCTTAACATTTTGTTCCTTTATGCATTTTCATCTGTGTCTCATGTAAAGTTGAGGGAATAACAGTGATTGATCTCTGGAACACCTAGATGCTTCATATGGACTATGATGCAAATCATGTGTTCTATATGACACCTACACCTCCCTTTCCCAAACACAATTTGGTGATAAACAGAAGATGAATACCATAAGGCAATGGAATGACTTGCCTCTGAGAATAGTGTTATCAAAACTAAATTTACTGAAACCTTAAGTATTCCAATTATTTCTGTCATATTTTCCATTTGTCAAAAATAGGTAGTGTTAATCAGCAGTGTCATGGAAACAATACACTGACAGTTATAATTAGGGAGAAGAGATAATGACATATGTCCTCCAAAAGAGATAGATTCATTTTAAGTGGCTGATTAAAATTATTACTTGTTCCAGTTTTGTTTAATTTTTCCAAGAGCTCAGATGATATTATCACAATACCTGGTACCATAATTACTCTCAGAGAAGGATGATCTTGGTTTGCCAAAATACTTTTTTTTTAGCCACTTAGAAGTTGAAATTTAAAGACCATGGTGTTGGCAGAAACCTATTGAAGAATAGAATGACTAAAATAACTTGCAGGAAAAATCCAGAAGAATTTTATATTCTGCCTGTAAAGGAATGAGAAAAAAAATTAACAGTGATGCAAAGAAGAAAAGGGATAATAAATGAACCAGAGACACGGTGTAGGTGAAGATAAATGTAGAGAAAACCCATTGAAGAAACGTTGAAACGCCAAGGTAGATTGATGGGAAAAATGTTATTTTAAGCAAAGACACATATAAGATGAATTTTAAAGATTCTGTTGCTAGGCTGACTTTAGCAAAATGGTGGAATAGGACTTTCCAGTGCTCATCCCACCACAGAAATATCAATTTGAACAACTATGCAAAACACACAAAACACCTTCACAAGAACTAAGGAAACCAGGTAAGAGATCACAGCACCTAGGGGTAGCATAGAAATAAGAAAAGATTCATTAAAGAGAGGAGGAAGGACAGTTTTACATTACCTGTATCACTCCTTTCCACCTCCAGGCAGAAGAGCACACAGAGAGATACCCTCTGCTTGGGAGAAGAAGAAGAATGTAAGACCCAGACTTTGCCTCAGATCTTAACTCTGGGCCTCCTTAAGTACTACGCAGGCCCCCATGGCCCTAGACTCCAGGCTGGTACCTGCAGATGGAGCCTCCAGGCCAGCCCCAGCACCAAGCCATATTCCACATCTTCAGGCTCCAGGCCTGTCCGGCAGGCTTGATCTCTGGGCTCATCCCAACACCATTGCTATACGCAATGGCTCCAGTAGACATAACTTCCAGATGCAGGCTTCAAGCCTACTCAACATCAAGCCAGCCCCTACAGCCTCAGGCTCCAGGCCCACCCCAAATTCCAGCCAACTCCATACAGCCCCAGGCTTCAGGCCTACCATGGTACCAAATAAGCATCCCTGACCTTGGGCATCAGGCCAGCATCTGCAGATACCAGGTAAGGGTCTGCAAAATTCCAGGCCTGTGCCTGAGCTCCACACTCCAAGCTGGCCCCTACAACCCATTCACCAACAGATGCAAGGCTGAGACCTACTCCAGGAGACCCAGGATCCAGGTTTGTCCCAGTAGATCCCAGCACTGGTACATTCCTGGTAAACTCTAGGACTGTCCCTTGTGGACCCAGGTTCAAAGCCAGCCCCTACAAACCCAGGACCCAGGTCACACTTTGCACACCTAGCCTCTGAGCCAGCATCTGCACACCCAGCCTCGAGGCTGGCCCTTGTGGACCCAGATTCCAGACACCAGGGCAGTGCTCATGATTCCAAGCTCCATACTATCCCGCATAGACCTATATACATATGTATGTATATGAAATATGTAATAACTTCACTGGGGGAAAATTAGATAGTTGAAGGACAGAAAACCACATTTAATGAAAATTATTTTTGACAAGTAGAATTTTAATATAATTTATCTTTAAGAAATTTTGGCCAAAGAGAAAAGCAACTTGATAGTATGTTAAATACTATTAGCACATGCACATGCATCAAGTAAAAATTGTATTGTGCTAAAATGGAAATACATTGGTTTTCTCTTCTACTTTTTTATTGGGAATTTATATGACTAAAATACATCTTACTATTTTATTCAAATTGCCTGGCAAATTAGTTTGAGATGAGAAATTAGCCTGACAGCAAGATTAAACATCTTGATTAGATTCCATGGGGAGAACAACATCATGTTTGGCTGTTTAGGTTTCCAGGAAGCAGATTCTGAGATTTTAGTACTCAGACTATTTACTAGGGAAGGCTCTTAGGATGAACAGACTTTGGAAGGGAGGTGAAGTAAGCAAGATTGGACAAAGGGAGAAATTGAGCTGCAGTGGAAGCCCAACTACTCTGGGGAAATGCTGAAGCTGAAATAGGCTGTGGGAGTTGTCCCACCTTGGTCCATATGGCAAAGTCCTTAAACCTTGCATTTCTCAGTCATCAGAGTTGGTCCACCCATGAAAGGGCTTGACCTTGAGCAAGATGGCTTTCTATCTGCTGCTGACCAACTGAAGGCAGTCCACTAACAGCATTCCCAGTATCTGAGCCAATTCTCCCCATAAGGGACAGGTTTGTGATGACCATGGACAATAGAGAAAGTCAGAATGTTCTGATAAAGTTATTTTTTTTTACATTGACTTTATTGACTTTTTTCTTATTGTAGTATAAACACAACATGAGATCTACCCTCTTAACAAAATTTTAAGCACACAATACAGTATTGTTTACTATAGGCACTATGTTGTACAATAGATCTCTAGAACTTAGTCATATTGCACAACTGAAACTTTATACCCAGCGAAAAGTAACTTTTCATTTTCCCCTCTGCCCAGCCCCTGGTAACCACCATTCTACTTCCTGTTTCTATGAGTTTGATTATTTTAGATACTTCATGTAAGTGGAATCATGCAGTGTAACAGTGTTTATTTTGTCACCAGCTTATTTCACTTAGCATAATGTCCTTCAAGTTCACCCTTTTTGTTGTGTATTGCAGGATTTCTTTCTTTTTGGAAATATTGAATAAAATTTCACTGTATGTATAGACTTAATTTTCTTTATCCATTCATCCATCAGTGGACATTTAGATTGTCTCCATATCTTAGCTATTGTAAATAGTGCTGCAATAAACATGGGAGTGCAGATATTCTTGGAGATAGAGATTTTATTTCCTTTGGATGTACACCCAAAAGTGGGATTGCTGGAGCACATGTTAGTTCTATTTTTAACTTTTTGAGGAACCTCCATTCTGTTGTCCGTACTAGCTGCACCATTTTACATTCTCATCAATAGTGCAAAAAGGTTCCAATTTCTCCACATTGCTGCTAACACTTATTTTTGTCTTTTTGATAATAGCCATTAGAACAGGTAATGAGAGATAGTATCTCATTATGGTTTGGGTTTGCATTTCCCTGAATATTAGTGATTTCTGAGTATCTTTTTATATACCTATTGTCCATTTGTATGTCTTTTTCTACAGAAATGCCTATTTATGTTCTTTTTCCCACTTTTTAAGATTATTTGTTTGCTATTGAGTTAAGTCCCTTATATACTTTGATTATTAATCACTTACCAGATGTACGATTTAAAAATATATTCTCTCATCCCAGGAGTTGTCTCTTCATTAAACTGATTATTTTCTTTGCTGTGGAGAAGGATTTTTGCTTGGTGTAATACCATTTGTCTATTTTTGCTTTTGTTGCCTGTGCTTTTAGTGTCATATACAAGAGATTATTATCAAGACCAATGCCATGAGGTTTTACCCCTATGTTTTCTTCTAGGAGTTTTACAATTTCAGGTCTTACATTGAAATCTTTAACCCATTTTGAGTTGATTTTGGTGTATGGTGTAAGGTAAGGGTACAATTTTTTTTTCCATATTGGATATTTAATTTCCCTAACACCATTTATTGAAGAGAAGATCATCCACCATAACCAAGTGGGATTTATCTCTGGGGTACAAGCATGATTCAGCATAAACAAACCAGCTAATGTTATATACTACAACAGAAGTACAGCAACAGAAGTATAGTTTTAGCAGAAAGAAGCTAAAAATCACATGATCCTCTCAATAGATATAGAAAAAGCATTTGACAAAATTCAACATACTTGCATGATAAAAACTCTAAATAAACTTAAGAATAGAAAGAATTTATTTCAATATAATGAAGGCCATATATGAAAAGCCCTCAGCTAACATCATAGTTAATGCTGAAATACTGAAAACTTTTTCTCTAAAATCAGGAAGGCGGCAAATATGCCCGCCTTTTCCACTTCTATTCAACATAGTACTAGAAGTCAGAGCAATTAGGCAAGAAAAAGAGATAAAATATTATAATCCAAATCAGAAGAATAAAAGTAAAATATCCCTGTTTGCAAATGACATGATCTCATATGTAGAAAACCTTGAAGACCACACACACACAAAAAAAAAAAAACAAAAAAAAACTTAGAACTACTAAATAAATTCAGTAAAGTTATGAGATACAAAATCGGCATAAAAAAACAGTTCCATTTCTATATGCTAATAATCAACTATCTGAAAAAAAATCTCATTTACCATAACATCAAAAAGAATAAAGCATTAATATTTAGGAATGAACTAATTCAAGGAAGTGAAAAACTTGTACACAGAAGACTACAAAGCATTGGTGAAAGAATTAAAAAGACAAAAATGAATAGAAAAACAACCTTTGTTCATGGTTTGAAGGAATTAATATTGTAAAAATGCCCATACTACTCAAAGCTATCTATAGATTCAATGTCATTCCTATCAAAATCTCAATGGCATTTTTTATAGAAATAGAAAAAAAAATCCTAAAATTCAAATGGAACCACCAAAAAAACTCAAATAGCCAAAGCAATCTTGAGAAAGAAGAACAAGCTGAAGGCATCACATTTCCTGATTTCAAAATATGTTACAAACTCAGTAATTAAGACAGTATGGTATTGGCATAAAAATAGACATGCAGATCAATGGAACAGAATAGAGAGCCCAGAAATAAACGCATGCATGTATAGTCAGCTGATCTTTGACAGGAATACCAAGAGCGCACAATGGGGAAATGATAGTCTCTTCAACAAATGACGTTGGGAAAACTGTATATCCATGTGTAAAGTTATTTTAAGATAACTAGTTCCATGCTGTATCAAATTGGTCATTTCAAAAGGAAAAATACTGTAATTTTCATAGATATCAAAGATATTTACATCTAAGTCATCTTCATACTATCTTAATTTCCACCCAAGAAAGAGTGGTGTGACAATTTCTATTTTTTTACATTTGTTTGATGATTTTTAAGCTGAAAATTTAATAATTATATCTAAGTGTAGATGTCAAGGATACTATCTCACAGAGTTACTCCCAGGGGAAAACTTACCTGGAGCTGAGCTGTCTTTTTCCCTAGCACTACCAGTGGTAATTTTCATTGTGAGGCTTACGGTCATGATGTGTCACCTATTCACAATTTACTCCTTCTTCCTGCATACTTCCCATTCACAAATGTTGATGCTTGCCTTTTGTCTACCACCCACTCAGGCTCTACTCTCTCAATGACTGGCTACAAATTTCACTGATACTCAGGAACGTGTACTTTATTTCAAAAGTCTGTGACAGTCCTACCTAACCAACTAGAACATCATTTCCACAAAAGCATCATGTCTTTTACTTCTTGCTTCTCCCATGATACCCACCCAATAATTGATTCTCAATTATGTGCAACTTAATGATGATTTTAATGCTATGGGAAAATTATGATCTTCAAATTAAATCCCAAGTCACAGTCTACCACCATGTGTATTTATAACTGGCCATTTTTGATGATAGAAATAAATTTCTATCAAGAATCAAGAAATCCAGGGGTTCTTACGTCTGGCAGTGAGGAGTCAAAAAAACTGTATCTTACCAAGGGGCCAGTGGAAAAATGAGAGCACAATTACTGGATTGCAAATTTAGAATCCAATGTAAAGTTGAATTTTAAACCCAGAGTCAAGAAGTCTAAGGTAAATAATGGAACCAGGTTTTCAAGAGGAAACAGATTTTTTGAACCAAGGATTTAGACAAGGAACAGCTCAGAATGATTCCTGTATGGAAGAACCAAAGAATAATGGCGGCGAGATCCTAAATCTTAACAGTTCAAGATAGGCCATATTAAAAACTGAGACCATCCTACATTCAGACATTTCTCAATGCAAATAAGTTCTATATTTTTCTAATGGGAAACTAAAATATTATACTCGTGAGATGGAACTGATATTACTGAATGTCTTCTATATGTCAGATACTTTCTACATGTCATTTCAATTAATTCTCTCATTAGCTTTATGACATAGGTTTTTTTTGTGGTTTTAAGCAATTTATTTCACCTCTTTTTTTTTTAAATTTCAGCTTATTATGGGGGTACAAAAGTTCTGGTTATATATATTGCCCATGCCCCCTCCATCCCCCTGAGTCTGAGCTTCAAGCGTGTCCATTCCCCAGACAGTGCAAATTGCACTCATCATGTAGATATGCACCCATCCCCTCCCCCCATCCCCCACCTCTGTCCGATACCCAATTGGTGTTATTCCCAAATGTGCACTTAGGTGATGATCAGGGAAACCAATTTGCTGGTGAGTACATGTGGTGCTTTTTTTCCATTCTTGGGATACTTCACTTAATAGAATGGGTTCCAACTCTCTCCAGGAG
>JAQIFY010004808.1:0-11491 GCA_028533085.1 Varecia variegata | reverse complement strand
GCACAGGCAGAGAATTACTATGTGTTGGGCAGAAACAGGTGGTGCTACAGAGATGCCACCTGAGCCAGAACTCTGTGAAACAGGGAAAGTTTCCTTTCTTTGGTCATAGTTTAAAACAACCATGGAAAGTTGTTCTGAGAGCCATTCTGCCTCCTTTCTCTTTCATATCCATCAAGGCTTTTCTTTCAAATAGAAAAAAGGAAACGTTTAAGAAAGAGAACATGTTTCTGTTCCGTCTTTTCTTTGCATTCTAGTCAAGCTGTAATCTTAACAGAAGCAGGTTGATTTGTGAAGTTAATAAGGAAAAATGGTTTGTAGAAAGATGTTGTGCTGCAAAGGGCATGCAGTATGGCATGAGAAAGAGATTGGAAAATGCCAGGAGTATAAGGAGGACCAAAGTTGGTTCATTTGGGTCTTTTTTTGTTTTTCCTGTCTACCTCTGACTGACGTCCTCAATAGAATGGGGTATATAAAGAAGGGATCAGTCAACCCCACCCCAGCTGGGTAGTTCTGCTCTGCTGAGCCCTGAAATGCCCCCTCTGGGTGTGGGGTGCTGGGTGGACAGAACACACCTGTGGCAGAGAGGCAATCAACTTTCTAAAAACTACTTGGGGCGTGCAGAGAGTGAGAAGGCCTTGGCAGCAGAGATTCAAGAATGTAAGAAAATCCAGATAACAGAAATATCTGTTTTGAGTTGATAAATTCATAGATGCAAAAACTTTGGGGAAAGGGGCTCAAGCTATCAGTCCCGGACAGAGTGAAGGCAGCCGGTGAGTATTGGGAGCAATCACACTTTGTACTTTTCAAAGAAACATAACAAAAGCACAGAGATCGAGTATGTTTTCACCATTGTAACCTAGTTTATCTGAATATCAGGGACAAGCAAAAAAGACAGGCTGTATTGCAAGCAAGGGCAGTGTCCTCTTGTTTGCTTGGTGTTCAGGGGAGTGCTGGTTGTATTGATTGGTATATCTCAATTATGGTGTTTTGGCAAAGTCCCCTCCTTAGATTTCTCTACCACCTGCTGCCTCCCTAGTTACTCTTGGAACTAGAAGCCCAATTTCTTCAGTTCAAGGAAAAGGTGAAGGTTCCAAGAAAGCTCACTGCAAGTCACTTCATACAGCAGAACGCCAAGCACCTCCTCTTTTGTGCTCAACAAACAGCCGTCGGTAATTAAACTTCAAGAACCAGGAGGTAGAGAAAAGAATAAATGGGAAAGATTTAAATGAGAAAAACAGCTGAAGTTTCTACTTTCTTAGAAAGACCAGGCTCTGCGCGCTGACTCTCATCAACGTGCCCTTTGGTTCCCATTTCCCAAACGGCGCATCCCAGTCTCAACACTGATAAATTCAGTCTCTCTGGACAGAGCACTGCTGTCCTTGTGAGCTGCTCGCTGCCAGCCCGCTGGGAGCTGCCCGACTCAAGGCCACCAGTAAGACAGACAAAGCATGGGAAGAGGTACTGGATGTGTTGATCTTTCTTTGCTACGTGGGGCTGGCTGTATCTTCCAAGTGAGATGGGAGTTGAGGAACACTGACTCAGAAGAGTTTCATGGCAAGCTGAGGGTTCTCCCACTTCCTCCCAATCAGCAAACTAGACCTTACTCCAAAAGTGAACTGTGTGTCCTTAATCAAGTCACCTAATCCCCCTGGATCTGTTTTCTCCTCTGCAAAATGGTTGTATGACTATCTGCTCTACCTTCTGACCAGGTCAGTAGGACATCCAAGGGAGGCAGTATCTGGTAGCTATTGGAGACATCTTCCTCGTGTGAAGCCAGGAGTATAAAGATAGTGCCCTCTACCTGCCCGCCTCTCCTGCCTGAGCCCTCAGGCCTGAAGTACCTTTCAAGGAGGCAGGCCTTACTACTGAACGATGAGATGCCCTCTGAAGTGCACTCCGGGGAGAAGATGCGCAAGGACAGATTTACACCTAGGGGTGAGTGACCGTGTCAAAGATGTCTCCCAGAGCCAGGTTTGATAGGGAGAGGGAGAGAGAGACAGAGCTCATGAAGTTGGCCCACAGACAGGGTTTGTGGGTACACAGGGGAGAGTGACAATGGGAAAGACAGGATTCCCAGGATAAACTTCATTAACTTTAGAGTTTGGAGAATGATCCTGTCATTCAGGGCTTTTCTTCAGAGGTACACATAGAAATCATTTAAAGAAGAAGAAAGACACATTTTTACCCTATCCTTCTCTTTACCTGGTTTTATGCCAGGTAAAGAGATATCTTATTAAATTCTGATAAACCCAGGCCCATGGGCATGGAGGAACATTCTAGACACTAAATCTATGTCACTGGCTAACATTTTTTTCATTACAACTCGCCCAAAGAGCCTCAGTGTAGTTAATTCTCAAAGACATTTCTTGCCTGATGACCTTGCCCCCCTCTAGTCCAGAGCTTCCTAACCCTTTCACCCTCGTGGGCTATGAGGAGGCTACATGCGTGCAAAATGGTGACACCCTCAGCTCTGTGGGACCCAGAGCAGCCTCTCATTTTATGGAGTCTTATCACTGACCACAATGAGCCACACTTTTACTATCCTCGTCTGCATGTGCCATAGTGTGAAAAAAGTTGGAAAGTATTATTCCAATCCATTTTTTTAATGAGACAAGGTCTCACCCTGTTGCTCAAGCTGGAGTGCAGTGGCATTATCATAGCTCACTGCAGCCTCAAACTCCTGAGCTCAACTGACCCTACTACCTCAGCCTCCTGAGTAGCCAGGACTACAGGTGTATACCACCATCCCAGGCTAATTTTTCTAACTTTTTGTAGAGATGGGGTCTTGCTATATTGCCCAGGCTGGTCTCAAACTCCTGGCCTCAAGTGATTCTCACACTCTAGCCTTCCAAAGTGCTGGAATAACAGGTGTGAGCCACTGTGCTTGGTCTCCAATCCGTTTTCTACAATATCTAAAGAAAATTTTCTAAATGAAAATCCTATCTCATCATTGCCTTTCAATGACACCTTATTACCCATAGAAGAAAGTTCAAACTCCTCAGTTAGGAACAATTCCTATATAATTTGGCTCTCGCTTTATTTTACTCCTTTGTCCTGTCTTCTGGTCACCCCAAATGGTTTGTTGTTTCTTGAATGTGCTATGTTATTCTTATCTCTGCTTTTTGCATATGCTGTTCCCTCTACTTGAAGTGGCCTTCCATCCTAGTTATAACATCATAGGGATTTCTCCCCTTCCTTTAAAATTCATCTTCAATGTCATTTCCTCTGGGCAAATGCCTGTGGCCTTCTTTGGCTCTGCTAAACCTTTTGTCTCCTGGAGCACCTTGCTGACTTGCACAAATCCATCCTACACACTTTATCTTACTGCTGTAAATACTTGCTGACCTGACTGTTTTAGTCTATTATAATTAGGGAAGCAGGCTCTGTATTTCATTCATCTTGTGTCTTGAAAATTATAGGTGTTTAATAAGTACTTACTGGAGAATAATTGATCCATCTATGATGGTAAAAGAGAAACTATTTGGTTGTAAAGTGAAAACTGGCAATTGTTAATCACATTGTTAATAATCTCTACCTTTTATTGGGAATTACTGGGTGGCAAGAGCTATTGGGAGGGTCTATGTGCCTACTTTTTGTTTTTTTGATAACCCTACACAAAGTAAGAACTAATCTCCCCAATTATACAGGTGAGGAAAATGAGACTGAGAGAGCCCAGTGGCTTTCCCAAGTTCACACAATTTCTGAACAGCAGAAATGAGTTTCAGCCAAGGTATTTCTGACTCTAGTGTGGAGATCTTTCTTGCCCCCCACCATGGCCTTCAAATACACACTGAGATATATTTTGAGTACACATTTCTTACCTGGACATGTCAATACTGTGATGGTGAATTTTATATATCAACTTGACTGCACCAGGAGGTTCCCAGTTTAAACATTATTTCTGGGTATGTCTGTAAGGGTGTTTCTGGGCATGGTTAACATTTGAAACAGTGGACTCAGTCAAGTAGATCACCCTTCCTAATGTGAATGGGCATCATCCAGTCCACTGAGGGCCTGAATAGAACAAAAATGTAGAGGAATTAAAAATTCACCCCTTTTGCTTCCTGCCTGCCTGCTTATGCTGGACATTGGTCTTCTCTTAATCTCGGACAGGGATTTACACCATTGGCTCTGCTGGTTCTCAGGTCTTTGGATGCAGATCAAAATTACACCACTGGCTTTCTTGGGTCTCCAGTTTGCAGACAGAAAACTGTGGGACTTCTCAGCCTCACATGGGATCAAGTGAGCCAATTCCTCATAATAGACCTCTTCCTATATATATTCTCCTGGTTCTGTTCCTCTGGAGAACTCTAATACAAAGGCATATCCATACCTGGGTATATTTTCCCTCCGAGTCTTACGTGTCTTTGCCTCCCTTGCTCCAGCCTACTCTGGCCAACTAAGTAGAAATTCCCTGTCCAAAAAGAGGGGTAGTGTGTTCTGGGCCAAAGGGCAGAATTGAGAGTTTTGACAAGGCCAGGGAGAGTAAGCAGCCTGGTGTCGCAGGAACAGAGTGGGTGGGGGACAGAGTTGGAGAGAGGTCAGAAAGGAGAGATGGTATGAAGGGGCCTTCGTGCCCATCTGAAAATGTGAACTTTATCCTGTGAGAGATGAGGTTTCATTTAAGGGTTTTATTCAGAGGACAGGGGAGGTGCCATGGCCAGATTTATGCTTTTTCAGAGAGATAACACTGATCGCAGTGTAGGAAGAGACTGGAGTAGGCAGAAGCTGGATCGTGAGAGAGCATTTCCAGAGGGCAAGAGCATGGAGGACCTAGGAGTTGTTCTCTTCATACAAAGGAGGAACTGGGGTGACAGTTGTGTGAAACAGGGCACATCCCTGTTTTAGCTATGTGGACCAGACATACTGAGAGCTGGTCAAATAAAGAGACAGCCATCTGCCATGAAAAGCCTTCTGCACCTGTCACAATCCTGCACAGTTCAGTTATCACTTCTTCTAAGAACCCTCTTCAATCCCTCGGAAATTGCTTTCTCCTTCACACCACCATGCTGGGAAGATGGGAAGCAACTTGGCCACATTGGGAAAATGAAAACAAAATTTCAAATCTTGAAAAGGATAAGACATCCTTCAGTAAAATTTCTTTCCACTTATCTTAGGAAATCAAGGCAAATCCATTTAGGTGTGACCAGAGAAAAGAGTAAATAAAAAAGAAGCCATCAAGGATGAGGGCATGGGCCATGTAGGTGGCAGATCAGGTGAGAGCACCTGAGAGGCAGGGTCAGAACAGTTGCAAGAAAGGGCAAGGTTTGCATGTTGGTATTTTGCAAACCAGGTCATGCAAGGATTCTCACATTTACATGTTGTTTATGACCTTTACTTTTAATATGTTGTTACCCAGTAATAAGAGCCAACATTAACATAGTGCTTTATGCCACACATGGTTCTCAGTGCTTTCTTTACCTGTCTTAGCTTATTTAGTCCTGTCAGTAACCCATGAGGTAGGAACAACCCCCATCCTCATAGCATCGGTGAGAGAACTGAGGCCCAGAGCAGATCTCCTGGGAAGTGGCAGTTAAGATTTGCACACAGGCAGCCTGGCCCTCAGGCTGACTCTGTTAACCACTCAATATACTGCCCCTGCACATTCAATTCCTCAAACTTTCTGTGAAGAATATTTGCATTGTAAATCACTTATTTCTAGGTAGGGATATGACATTCATCGATATTCCATAAAAGTAAATTAGCTGGCACAATTCAGGGAAAATGGAACGGATGGAGGGTCAACTTCTAGTTAGTTGTTTGTTAGTTGCTTGCATATTTTTCATCCTCACTAGGTTTTCAATCTCCTAAAGATCAAGCCTTCTATTTCCTCTGTCTCCCTTATAAAAATTGATATAAGTCTTTGTATAAAGCAGGTGCTCACAAATGTCTATCGGTCAATTCCTCACAATATCTGCGCCCCCCAATTTAACAACTCTATGCACAGTTTCTAAACACACCCAGGGCTTGTCAGAGTCAGCAAGCTGCTCCTTGTGCGACTCTCCTTGTGCGACATGGAGTTGTTGCTGGGAAGTGGCTGCCCAGCCAAGGACGACATTTCCAGCCCCCTCGCATCCTGGGGGTGCTGTTTGGAATTCTGGCAATGGAACTGAGTGGAAAGCCACGCAGACAGATGGAGACTTGGCTAGAAAGAAAACAAACTTTTGTTGTATGAACCCACTGTGATCTGGGAAGGTTTCTTGTTACAGCAGTTAGCCTACCCTTATAAATACACAGTGACTTCTTTAAGTGAAAAAACAGAGTCTTGCTTCCCATATGGCCTGTGGCCATGTAGCTTGACTGGAGGCAGAAACGCCCGGGGACTTGTCTGTCCTGATTAGTTCAGTTGTCGCCATCTCAATCTCCTCAAGCCATTAGGACACGTGAGAGCCCATGTTCTAAACGCTGGGGACAATGGCAGCCCCAGAACTCTTCTCTGACAAAGGGCCATTGTATAACCAGCCATTATTCTCTTCCTTCCCGGTGCCCATTCTGCCTCCTGTTCTTTTTTGGCCAGCCCTGTGAGGGAAACAGAGGAGGGAAATTTTTGTTTTAATCCACTGTCCATTCTTCTCCCCAGGTGTTTTTGCCTTTAAAATGCTTTTGGTCTTTGAATTCAGACGGATCATAGTTTTTGCTGAAAGAATAATCACCTCCTTGCAGCTCAGCTGGTCACTTCATTTCTCCGGCTGGCTGAGGAAAGTATCATTATTAGACAGTTTTTCTTATCTCTAAGGGGAAAGAGCAGTGATTTGTTCCTCTGTTCAGGTCTCAAAAGAAGGTGAAAAATATACTTTTATTGGTAGCTTTTGTGTCTGAACACCCTGCGCCGTGGAGGAAGAAGCGGTCGTTGCCCAGGATGGCGGGTTTACTGATTGCGATCACAGATGGGGAGGCCTTTCCTGGCACAGCCCTGCAGCGGGGGCTCTCCGCGGCTCCTCAGCAAGCGTCCATTGTCAGCTCCCACAGAAGGTTCCAGAAGCCATGACCACATAGTTGGCAGGGAAAATCTCCATATTCTTTATACACTCCTGCTGAGCTCTGCTTCTGTTACGTGTTTTTTTTTTTTTTGTTCTTTTCCTCAGTACTTGTTTCTTACATTCAAACAGTGCACTGTCTTTACAAAGTGATTCCACACGGATTGTCCCGTGGGATTCTTCACAAAATCTTGGTGAAACAAGTAGGGTAGACAGTATTGCCCCTAATTTGTAAAAGAGGAAACTGAGGAAAGATAAAGTCTTTTTTTTTCCTATATATTTTTAGTTTTTCAACTAATTTCTTTCTATTTTTAGTAGAGATGGGGTTTTGCTCTTGCTCAGGCTGGTCTCGAACTCCTGACCTCAAACAATCCTCCCTCCTTGGCCTCCCAGAGTGCCAGGATTACAGGCGTGAGTCACCGCACCTGGCTGGATGAAGTCTTTTACTCAAGGTAACACAGCTTCCAAGTGACAGGGCAGCAACTGGAATCTCTTACAGATCCTTTTCACTCCATGGTATCACTTAGAATAGAAAATGAGATAAACGCTTTGGTTATGAGTGTGAGCTGCCTTTAATTGGAGTCCTCAAGTTCAGCAAAGATAGAAATCCCATTCTAATCGTTCCATTTCCAGTCATAAAACTGCAACTAGGTAGGTTCAAAGTGCTTCGGGGTAACGTATATATATTATGATGAGAAGGTAAAGGTGGGTAAGGGAAATGCCATTTTTTTCCCCAATAGAATACATACACAAATATTTATGAGTGAAATAATAATGTCTGGGACTTGCTCTAAAATAATACAGTAGAGAAGGATTTGGGGGAAGGAGGTAGACATAGATGAAACAACATTGGCCATTTATTGATAATTGTTGAAGTCAGGTCTTACGCTGGAATTATTATGTTACTGTCTGCATTTTTTTGAATATTCTAAAATTTTCAAAACAAAAGGCTAAACATGTAGAGATGCACTGATAGGTGGAGAAGCCCCTGTCTTTGATCTTCAAGCAGAAATATCAGATCACTTGATCTGCTATTATAAAAGCAGTGGTCCCCAACATTTTTGGCACAAGGGATTGGTTTCATGGAATGCAATTTTTCCAAGGACCAGGGCAGGGAGGGGGGATAGTTTTGGAATGATTCAAGCGCATTACATTTATTGTGTACTTTATTTCTATCATTAACATTATTGCAAACTGTCATTTGCAATCTCAAACAGTTATTCACAAATGGGTCATGGATCCATTCCTTCCCTGTTCGGGGGTCTTTTGTGGTTGGGGAGGTAATGCTCAAACTCCTGAAAGCTGAGACAGGTGATCATGCACCAGCTGGGAGAAAGAAGGCCCTGGCTCAGTCTCTTTCAAAATCTTTGCTAATGTTTAAAACATGTCAAAAATCCCAATGTTCACTCATCGCCCCCATAATTCCAGTTTGGCTTTGAATGCAGCCACTTTATCTGCTGACTTGAACACAGTTGTGATTCTTCCCTGACGTGACAGACTGAGTTTGTTCAGCAGGTTGAATATATCACACAAGGTAAGCAAGTTTTTTGACCCATTCTGTGACTGAAATGTGCTGCCAGTGGTGACTGTTTTTCTAAAAGAAATCTCTGGAGTGGTTCTCATAACTCAAAAACTCTGGCCAGTGATCTACCTTTAAAAAGCCAGCTCACTTCTGTGTATAAGAAAAGACGTGTGCTCTGCATCCATTTCCTCACTGAGCTGCGAGAACAGACATGAGTTAAGGGCAGGTACTTTAATGTGGTTGATAATTTTAATCACATCCTACAAAATGTTTGGTTCAGTTGACATTTTTCGGCTAGCCAGCATTTCTCTATGGACGCCACAGTGCGTAGACTCACGTTCAGAAGCGACCTCCTTGACCCGAGTAGTGAAACCAGAAAGCCCTCCAGTCATGGCAGCCGCTCTGTCCGTGCACACACCAACACAAAATGCCCAATTCAGTTTACCTGATCTGTAATCATTCAAAGACTTGAATAGTTCTGCAGCTGTGGTGTTGGTTAGCAACAAAAAGGCATATATCCTCATGCACATCCTCTTGAAAAATATATTGTACAAAGACAAGCATTGTTGCCAACATTGCATACCAAGATGACTCATTAATCCTCTCTAACAACTGTGCCTCAGTATCCTCTCGATATTTCATCAATTCATCTAGCTATGGTGCTAGCCGAAAGAGGAACACATGCCACCTGTTGAACTGCAGCCTCTCCTAAAAGATCATGGAAAATGTCCTTAGCAGAATCAACTCTTCACCAATGGTAAAGGGCTTCTTAGCTTTAGCAATGCTGTCAGTGCAGACACATTTGAGAAGTGGTAACCTTTAATAATTGCTTCTGGTCTTTGTGTTCATGTTTTTTTCTTTTGAAAAACTCCAAAGGCTTGTCTTTTAATGCATGGTGCTTGGTGTCCATGTGGCAAAGCAGGTTTTGAAGGTTTCATGGCTTTGTTGGATAGCTGGTCACCACATGTGATACAAAGCGGGCTGGGAGAATGTGAATCACCTGTTGAAATGAACCCATAATTGAAGGACTCTTGGTATTTTCTTTTAAATGCAGCTTTTATTTTGTTGGCAGTCTTAGAGTCTTCTGGTTTCTCATCATTAGGTCTTTCCCACTTTTCAAAGATGCTCTCCAGCAATGTTTGTTTTTTACTCATTTTTTGCTAGGGTTAGCTTGTGGGCTTACCAAAATTGTGACTGAGACAAGTGTGAAGTGTGGGAAACACAAACAGAGGGAAGTGGTAAATAAAATAATGGGCGGGCAATGCACGTCCTATGATAAGTATTGCATTCTGACTTAAAGCCTGCCACCAGATGCAGCTTTACAACTGAAGTAAGATGTTCACTTGCCACTATAACACCTGCCACCAAATGCAGCTTAATTATCACTTGCTGCTCACTGATAGCGGTCTGATATGAGTCTTCAAGCAATTGATTTATCATAGTCTCTGTGCAGTCAAACTCTCTGCTAATGATAATCTGTATTTGCAGCCACTCCCCAGTGCTAGCATCACTGCCTCAGCTCCACCTCAGGTCATCAGGCATCTGATTCTCATAAGGATCAAGAAACTTAGCTGTCTCACAGTTTACAGTAGGGTTTGTGCTCCTGTGAGAATCTAATGCTGCTGCTGATCTGGCAGGAGGTGGAGCTCAGGCATGATGCAAGTGATGGGGAATGGCTGTAAATGCAGATGAAGCTTCACTTGCTCACCTGCCACTCACCTCCTATTGTGTGGCCTCGTTTCTAATAGGCCATGGACCCATATTTGTCCACGGCCCAGGAGTTGGAGACCACAATATTAAAGAGAGCACCCAACAAGAGTATCTTTGCAACCACTAGAACCAAATGCTGACTGCCATTTTATTTTTATTTTAGGGAGAGAAACTTCCCAATACCTAACTAAGTAAAGGGGATGGTAAGACCTTCTTGTGCCCGTAAGTTTTGTTGTTGCAAACAATGCTTACTTAAATTTGTAAGTTGCGCCAAGATATTTCGATGCACTGGTCATGCCACATATTTGAAAAGTACATTAGTGCAAAATGGGCCATTAGGGATCCAACCCTGAGAACTTTTAGCCTCAAATGACAAGTCTCAAAGTTGGGAGAATGAATCGGAGGGAAAAGAACAGCCTCTGGGAGCATGAAAGAAAAAGAAAAGGGGCCAGTTAGTGGGCTGTGTTTGAGCAGCAGGCTGGATAGGAGTCAGGGCAGGGCTGTGGGGGTTATGAGACCAAATAGGTGAGGACGGGGACACTGTGGGAAGGGTGCCCTTCATCATCATCCTTGACTACCAGTGACCTCAAGCAGATGCCAGTGTGGCTCCAGAGGTGTGAGGCTCCAAGCTCTCCGAGCCAGTTCTGCCAGACAGGGCTAAGCCATTTTAACACATTGCTTATCTTGCTGGCAAAACCCAGGTTGGAGACCTCTGTGCAGGTGGCCATATGTGGCTCTGGGCAAGTCTGGCAGGCACCAGGAGTGACAGGCTGAGCCCCCAGCCCCAGCTAAATTCTAAGCTCCTATTAGTTCTTGTCTCTTTGGTGCTGGAATTTAAAAGGATGATTATTTATGAAAACAGTTCATCCAGCCCAGCAACTTCCCCACCTTCTGTTTTGGGAAGCTGTGGATTTACACAGATAAGGAAAGAGCTGATGTTAGCTCAGCAGGCGAAGAGCTGAGATGTAAGTCAAAAACGATTCAAGTCTTCTGGGAGTTTGTTTTCCTTTTGTCCAAATGTATTTATTCCCTTTAACCTATGAGAACATGATTTTATTCATTTGTTTGTTCCCCCTCTCTCAAAAAATAATTTACTTTAATTGAATTGAATAGTCCCATTCAAGACATAGCTTCTGGTTTCCTGTTTTTACAGTTGTATTTTGTAGGAGGTGGTTTCTGAACTAAAATTGGGCAGGAAACGCCTTAGGGCATTCTGAAGGAGGCCTTGGCACCCAGGTACATAGTCCCCAACAGATACCAGATATGTTGACAGTAAACTCTG
>JAQIFY010004807.1:0-11491 GCA_028533085.1 Varecia variegata | reverse complement strand
AGCAGCACAATTCACAATCGCTAAGATGTGGAAACAACCCAAATGTCCATCAATTCATGAATGGATTAGTAAAATGTGGTATCTTTATACCATGGAGTATTACTCAGCTATAAGAAATAATGATGATACGACATCTCTTTGTTTCTCCTGGAGAGAGTTGGAACCCAAGTATCCCAAGAATGGAAAAATAAGCATCACATGTACTCACCAGAAAATTGGTTTCGCTGATCATCACCTGGGTGCACATTTGGGAATGACACCAATTGGGTATCGGACAGAGGTGGGGGGAGGGGATGGGTGTATATCTACATGATGAGTGCGATGTGCACTGTCAGGGGAATGGACTTGGTTGAAGATCTGACTCGGGGTGTTGGGGGTGGGGGAGGGGATCGGTGTATACCTACATGATGAGTGCGATGTGCACTGTCGGGGGAATGGACACTCTTGAAGCTCAGACTCGGGGGGGTTGGGAGGGGCATGGGCAATATACTTAACCAGAACTGTTGTACCCCCATAATAAGCTATAATAAAAAATATATATATGTACATCAGAGCTGGATGGCCTTTATCAGAACAACTATTCTAACTTTCATATTTAATAGATAAAAAGAGTGAGGAAATAATTTGACTTCTTGTTGACCAACTTCAGGTTTCTGACCATCTCTGATAACCAAAGAACTTTTCTGTTTTTCTGTGGTAATTCATGAAGGTTAGATCTTACTGATGGTTTGAGATCCCAAAGATTTGGGGTTGAAATCAGAAATTATCCAGTCCAGCAGAATAAACCAAAACCTTCTAAGTAGACATTTGTCTGCCTTATTCTTCAAGATTCTCAAACATGATACATGTTGACTCCTCTAGATAGGTTATTCTGATATTTTCTCTTCCTCGTGGTCTGGTGCTTAGTGGAGTACTTGGCATATGGTTGTTGTTCAATAAATATTTGTTAAATATATTTTGGAAGGCGTTCTTATCTCTTTGTCTTTTTTAACTTGCAAATTCACCATATATTCATCATTATAATATAAGAACTATTTGAAATTGCATAAATAGAGAAAAAGAAGAAAATTCACTCATAGATCCACTACTCTAATATTAACATTGTTGGAATTTTGGTGTATTTTGGCACAGGCTTTTGAAACACATTTCTATGTGTAGATATTTTAAAAATGAAAATAAACTTTTGCATATAGCTTTTTGTCTTGTTTTTTCACTTTATGTTATAGAATTTTTCTGTTATATATTCTTCATAACCATAATTTTATGGCTGCACCATACTATTATTAATTTCCTTATTTTGAGGCATTACCATGAAGTTTTTATGTACTGTGTTTTATTGCATCTTCATTCTCCAATCTTACGAATAAGCACCAGTGAATACCAGGCCACCTGGTCTTTCCAACTGCTACAACCATCCCTTTTCAAACTTTTTTCTGACTATATTCATGAGGTAGAATATCAGTGGAACCTATTTCTTCTTTGTCCTTGTGTTTAAAGATTCCATATGCATGAAAAAATTAAGTTCTTACTGTTGTTCTACAAACACTATTATATGTATTATATTTCTATCCTTCTAGTTTAAGTAAAACTAACATGAACCCTAAAGTAGGATATAGGCAAATTCCAGCATGAAGAAAATTTATGAACAGGAAAGTATTTAAATAATAAACAATTAGAAGAAGAACATCTTAGGGATGGTGGTGTATGTGTGTTGCAGACTATATAATGAGCGAAAAACTGAGAAGAAAAGCTAATTACATTCACTTCCAGGCAGGGCAAGATAAGGGGAAGTGGTCAGCTCTTCTCTGGTCAGTTTGGGAATACTTCCTGGAAACATTACCACAGTTCACAATCATATATTATTTTTGGCCTCAGACATATGAACATGTGGTTCTCTATGGGATTGGGTAACAGGGTGTGTGTGAGGATGAGCTTTTCTCATATTAGATATGGTTTTGCAATATGATAAGGTAACTGAAAGGAGCCAATGTTATTTCCAGGAGTTTTCTGAGAGACACTGTGTCATGGAACAACGTGACTTTGATGAGATGGCACCTAGGATGTCCAAGTCACTGTGGGGCCATGAGAGGCTCCTAATGAGGACACAGGGAGGGAAGTCAGAGAGAAGCTGTAGACATGATTGATGAAGTGGGAAGGTTTGATTGGCAGGGAAAGATGAAAGGAGCTATGTTTCTTCAGACATATTTAATGAGGAGGCACAGAGAATAGACCACATGGTCTTCTATAAATATCTGGAAGGTATTTGCACTATTAGAAGAGAAGATATTTTCTGTAGTGGAGTAGGATGGAAGAGCTAGGATTCATAGATGGAAGTCAAGGAAGATATAAAAAGACTGGTTTCCTCTGAGGCTGCTTAAAAGTGATATTAAAAATAGGGATGGATACGTTTGAAGCTCTGACTCGGGGAGGTGGCGGGGCAAGGGCAATGTACGTAACCTAAACTTTTGTACCCCCACAATATGCTGAAATAAGAATTAAAAAAAAAAAGAATTAAAAAAATAAATAAATAAAGTGATACTCAGACTGAAAAAATAAAAATAAAAAAAAAGAAAAAATATATATAGCAAGGCCACTGATCAATGAGAATAGACACTGGCCCATGGCTCTGGAGTAAGTTCCCTGAGGTATGCTTTTGTGTCAGGCAATACTCAGTGGTGAAGAAAACCAAGAGTACTGGGGTAGCCAGGGCAATGAAGGGTAGACTTGGGAGGCATGAGTTAGCTATTTACCAACTAGTATCAAATTGTTTCAATATTTTAGCAACCAGTATGGCCATCCATACAACAGTGCTTCTCAACTAGGGGTGATTTTGCCCCCTCGCTAGGAGATATTTGGCAATATCTGCAGATATTTTTGATTGTTATGAATAGGGAACTGCTACTGGCATTTAGTGGGTAGAGGCCAAGGATGCTGCTAAACACCCTACAATGCATGGGGCAGCCCCCACTACTCACCACAGTCTTCTCCCTACACACAATAAAGAATTTTTTTTTGAGACACAATCTCACTTTGTTGCCCAGGGTAGAATGCCGTGGCGTCAGCCTGGTTCACAGCAACCTCAAACTCCCGGGCTTAAGCAATCCTTCTGTCTCAGTCTCCCAAGTAGCTGGGACTACAGTCATGCGCCACCATGCCTGGCTAATATTTTGTATGTATATTTTTAGTTGTCTAGCTAATTTCTTTCCATTTTTTTTAGTAGAGACGGGGGTCTCGCTCTTGCTCAGGCTGGTCTCGAACTCCTGAGCTCAAACAATCCACCTGCCTCAGCCTCCCAGAGTGCTAGGATTACAGGAGTGAGCCACCGCGCCCAGCCCACAATAAAGAATTATCTGCCGCAAAATGTCAGTAATGCTGAGGTTGTGAAACCCTGGCCATACAGTTATAGACCAGCTGAATGTCAACTCTGAGGCTGCCTCCATCATTGAGGAGGCTAAATTGGTATGTGAGTTTTACAATGGAAATGATTGATGTTTCTCTCTCTCTCTCTCTCTCTCTCTCTCTGTCACACACACACACACACACACACACACACTCCCCTGGCACCATTGTCTCTTCAGGATGCTCAACTGGAAACCTCCCATCCTCCTTACATTTTTTTTCCTTCCCACTATTCAATAGTTCCTCAGGCCCTCTGAATTTAATCTTCTAATTCTTTCTCTATTCCAGCATCTCGTCTGCATTCCTATCTCCATTTCCACTGACTTAATTTAGGTCTTTATCATTATCTCTTTTCCTACCCAGTATCACTTTCTAGGACTTACTTCACTGATTTGGAATGGCTCTTCCAGATTCCATTCTTCTCTCTTCCAATCCATTCTTTAATCTGTCTTAGCTTGCTTAACGCTGTAGCCCTGTGCCTAGCACACACTCCCATACCCAGAATAGGCACTGGGTAAAAATTTATTAAATAAATAAATGAATGAGTGAATTCTGTTAAATTCCTGCTCTAAAATTCCCAGTGGTTCTTGGCTGCCTTCAGAATAAATATAAAATCCTATGACATGGCATACAAGATTGTTCAAAATAGTATACCAACTTATCTTGTCAGTTTAATTTTCCATATGCCTCATTCTCACCCCAAATTCTATCGCATCATCATGTACTTTAACAAAATGAATGCATCCCTATTTTATGCAAATGCCACATCCTTTACAGTCTATGTTTCTCAAGCATGCTATCATGTAATGCTATTGGTCCTTAGTCATCTTTGACATCTTCAGTCAGTGGATCTCAATGTTGGGTAAGAGTGGGGGACTCATCAGAAGACTATTCACAGTAAAAATGCCCTGATCCCACTCCACATCTACTGAACCAAATCTTGGAGGAGCAAGCAGGCAGACATATTTTACCACAATAAAAATAATTTTTAAAAATTTCTAATCATCAGGGAAATGCAAATCAAAACCACAATGAGATATCACTTAACTCCAGTGAGAATGGCCTTTATCAAAAAGTCCCAAAACAATACCTGTTGGCATGGATGTGGAGACACAGGAACACTCATACACTGCTGGTGGGACTGTAAACTAGTGCAACCCCTGTGGAAAGCAATATGGAGATTCCTTCAACAGATTCAAGTAGACCTACCATTTGATCCAGCAAGCCCATTATTGGGCATCAACCCAGAAGAACAAAAGTCATTCTATAAAAAGACACCTGCACCTGAATGTTTATAGCAGCACAATTCACAATTGCAAAGATGTGGAAACAACCCAAATGCCCATCAATTCATGAATGGGTTAGTAAAATGTGGTATATATATATACCATGGGGTATTACTCAGCTATAAGAAGTAACGATGATATGGCATCTCTTTTGTTCTCCTGGAGAGAGTTGGAACCCATTCTGCTAAGTGAAGTATCCCAAGAATGGAAAAATAAGCACCACATGTACTCACCATCAAATTGGTTTCCCTGATCATCACCTAAGTGGACATTTGGGAATAACACCAATTGGGTATCGGACAGAGGTGGGGGTTGGGGGGAGGGGATGAGTGTATACCTACATGATGAGTGCGATGCGCACTGTCTAGTGGGTGGACAGGCTTGAAGTTCTGACTCAGGGGGATGGGGTGGGGGGAGGGGATGGGTGTATGCCTACATGATGAGTGCGATGTGCACTGTCTGGGGAATGGACACACTTGAAGCTCAGACTCAGGGGGATGGGGGGGCATGGGCAACATATATAACCTGAACTTTTATACCCCCATAATAAGCTGAAATAAAAATTAAAAAAAAAATGAAGTATACCTATATGTTTCAATATACATAGATCTCAAAAACTTAATGTGACATGGGAAAAAATGCAAAGATATCTGCAACATGTGCACATTATAGCAATTATATAAATTAAAGCAAAAATGTATTGCTACATCATGTTGTTTAATAAATATGAAGATACTAACATATGCACTGGAAGGACAAAAAAAGAAAAATTAATTGGCCTAATTTAAGTTGATTTATTTCTGAACTGTATTCTTTTCTATTCTATATGTGTCTATTCTTTCCTCAGTACAACACTGTCAATTTTATTAATCCTTTCAAAGAACTAGTTTTGGTTTCATTGGTTTTCTCTATCTTCAAGTTCACTGACTTTTTCCTCTCTCATCTCCATTCTGCAATTGATCCCATCCAGAAGTTTTTTTCTTTTCTAAATTTTGGTTATTATGTTGTTCAGTCAAAAAGTTTCCATTGTGTTCTTTATATTTTCTGTTTCTTTGCTGAGCCTATATACCTTTCCATTCCTATTGAGTGTGTTCACCCTTACTTCTTGGAGTATTATTGTATTAGTTTTTTTTTTAACATTTTTGTCTGACAATTCTAACATCTGTGTCATCTCAGAGTTGGTATTTGTTAATTATCCTTTTTGTTATGAGTTGAGATTTTCCTGTTTTTTTTTTCTTTTTTTGTATGCCAAGTAATTTTGGATTGTTCCCTGGACATTCTGTGAACTATGTCATGAGACTATGAGTCTTGTTTAAATTCTAAGGGGAATGTTGATTCAATTTTCATGATGTTTCTAACAGGAAATTCACTATATTAAGTTCAGGCTACAAGTTCCAACCTGTATTCTGTGTGCTATGGTTTCCATGTCAGTGCAGTTTAAAAGTTTTCTGAAGTTGTGTTTTAATCCATCCACTATGAAACCTAGGTGAAGGTCTAACTTGTAGCTCAGGTCTCTATATACTGTTATGGACAGATATATGTATACACAGTTGGGAGGTGAGCCCAGGAGTTCATACACAAATTTGTGAGATTTCTCTCTTCATCTCCTTCCTCTCAGTAATTAATCATTCCAGCTCCCTGTCTTAACCCCACCTCACATTCTTCCTGGGACTGTTTTTGTATTCAGAGCCAAGAAGTGGGAGGACACACACACACACACAGAGGCAGGGGGAAGAGAGAGAGAGAGACTATGAGGATTTGTTCAATGGTCCTAAGGCCATAGCTCCTCTGGTCAGAAAGAATGATTCTCCCCCCTCACATTTCTAGGCACCTTCCCAGATACCACTGCTCATTTGCTATGCTGCTTCAAATGCATGGAGAACTGGAGTGGAGAAAAAGAGATTTTAAAAACTACAGAAAAACAACCTAGGCATTTCCCCTACTGTTTCTAATCTTTAGCATTCTTTTTGTTTCACCTTACCCAACTTTTCTTGAAGCTCTTTCTTTCTGCACCTCATATGCACTTCTAGATTTTTGACTGTCTTTGAATTCAGGGCTGGCAAACACTAGATGAAAAAAAAAACAGATAAACTCACCTTTGTTTAGTGGTACTTATCATGTTTTTCTCAAATTTGTCTGCTACTATTTATGTTTTCATGTGCTCAGATAGCTACTCTATGCATTCTCTCAGGTTTTATAATCCTATTCAGTGGGAGAGACCATATTTCCTGGACAACAGTCCTGTTTGACTCTTATGGTGTCCATCTCTCTGCTGAAATTCCCCATCTGTTCATGTATGTATTTTGCCTTTTTCACTAGATCCTTTAATGTATTAAATGTCTGAAAATGGGTATGTCTATTCTGTCAGCTTGTTAGTGTGAAGTTTTGAGTCAGTTAACTTAGGACTTCAAATGGGTTTGAGTTTTGTTGTTTATGTCAATACTTTTAGGAAAATATAGACTTTAAATTCTTCTAGAAGTGGGATATTATTTTCTTGTGCTTAAAAAGGGGCCTGGGTGCCAAGGGATTTTTTTCTCAGTTTCTTCTCCTTCCATATCTTTCAGTCATCCCTGTATGCTTGTGCAACAAAGGGTTCTCTCTCCCTACTCTTGTCCTTTGCCTAGTGGTAGACTGATATTGCTTGTTACTGGGTGCTAGGCTTATGGTGAAGACAGAAGAGAGTGCTGTTGTCCTAGTGCAGTCTTAGTCTAGGGCAGGCCTGTGTACCTGGGGAGATGGGGTGGGTCTTTTGATCATTTCTTCCTAACCTCCATATGGCAGCCAAACTCTGCTTTATATCTGTGGTTGTTCTTAGATGGCAGTTTCTTGCCACTTCCTCAATAGTAGTAGCCATCTGCTCAGTATTGGTGTAGGATTCTGGGCCCAATAAAGTTTCTTTTTCCTTACCTAGAGTATAGAGCCTTTTCTTCTAACTGTCCTAGAAAAGAAATGGATCTTTTCCTATGTCCTTTGGGAATAAGCATTTCCTATTCAACCTAAGAGGCAGAAAGTGGTTTGCTTCTAATCCCCCTGAAGAGGCAATGAATCCTTCCATCTCTCTTGGGGACAACAGCATTTACTACCTTTTTTGACACCGGTTTAAGTCCTTTGGCTTGCAGAAGACAAGGATCTGAGGAAGAAAGTGAAGTTTTGTACTTGTTCTCTGTGAAACACACCTTCTGCATGCTCATATAACTGGGGGGGTGGTTCTCTTTGATCTCCTGGTCTGCTCCCTATTTTTCTCATGAACACCTGGTGGAGACCCATGGAAAAGGTGCTGTGAAAATTACTTGTGTTTTGGCCTATAGCTATTCTAGATTGACATGTCCAGACTCATATGCTAGCCTACATTTGGTCTTTAACAATTTGTTACAAATTTAACATATTTTACCTGTTTGTGTAGTAACCACCTCTTTCTTCTCCTGTGCTCTGATATCAAGGTTATGTTGGTTTCATAAAATGAGCTAGAGAGTATTTCTATTTCCTATTTTCTAGAAAAAACTTGCATAAAATGTGAATTATCTGTCCCTTGAATGCTTCATAGAAAGATACTTAAGAAAATTTGCTCCTATTTTTTTAAAATTTTTATTTTTTTTATTTTAGCATATTATGAGGATACAAATGTTTAGATTACATATATTGCCTTTGCCCCATCTGAGTCAGAGCTTCAAGTGTGTCCATCCCCCCCATGGAGGGCACTGCACCCATTAGGTGTGTATAAGGTGATATATCCATCACCTCCTCCCCCCTTCCACCTGCCGAACACCCAGTGAATGTTACTAACTGTTGGTGAGATAAGTCAGTTAATACCAATTTGATGGTGAGTACATATGGTGCTTGTTTTTCCATTCTTGTGATAATTCACTTAGAGGAATGGGCTCCAGCTCTATCCAGGATAATACAAGAGGTGCTAGATCACCATTGTTTTTTTGTGGTTGAGTAGAACGCCATGGTATACATATACCACATTTTCTTAATCCACTCAGGTATTGATGGGCACTTGGGTTGTTTCCACATCTTTGCAATTGTGACTTGTGCTGCTATAAACACTCTAGTGCAGATGTCTTTTTTATAGAATGTCTTTTTTTCCTTTGGGTAGATGCCTGGTAATGGGATTGCTGGATCAAATGGTAGTTCTACTTTTATCTCTTTGAGGTACCTCCATATTGCTTTCCACAGAGGTTGTAGTTTGTAGTCCCACCAACAGTGCATGAGCATTCCTATCTCTCCACATCCACACCAACATTTGTGATTTTCGGACGTTTTGATAAAGGCCATTCCTGGTGTGGCAGTTTTGATTTCAGACAACTTAGTCTTCAAATCAACTAATGAATGACAAAGATGGTCACTATATAATGGTGGAGGGTACAATTCAACAAGAATACATAACAATTCTAAATACTTATGCACCTAACTCAGGTGCATCCATATTCATAAGCAAATCCTACTTGATCTAAACAAAATGATAAACAGCAACACTGTAATAGCAGGGGACTTCAACATTCTTCTGACAGGACAGGACAGATCCTCCAAACAGAAAATAAACAAAGAAACAATCGACTTAAACAGAGCTCTAGAACAAATGGGCTTGGCTGACATTTACAGAACATTCTACCCCCAAACCATTGAATATACATTTTCCTCATCAGCTCATGGGACATTTTCTAAGATTGACCATATCCTAGGCCACATAGCCTGTCTCAACAAATTTAAAAAGATAGAAATTATGCCATACATCTTCTCAGACCACAGTGGAGTAAAATTAGAAATCAACTCCAACAGAAACTCTCATCTCTACACAAAGTCACGGAAACTAAACAACCTTCTATTGAACAATTATTGCATTAAGGAGGAAATTAATATGGAAATCAAAAGATTCTTCAAATGAAATGATAAAGGAGGAACAAGTTATCAAAATCTGTGAGACACAGCTAAAGCTGTCCTGAGAGGAAAATTTATATCCATAAATGCCCACATCCAAAAGATAGAAAGATCACAAATCAACCATCTAATGAATCATCTCAAAGAACTGGAAGAAGATGACCAAACCAACCCCAAACCCAGCAGAAGAAAAGAAATAACAAAGATCAGAGCAGAACTAAATGAAATTGATAATAAAAAATTATAATGGAATATTAATAAAACAAAAAAGTTGGTTCTTTGAAAAAATAAACAAAATCAACATTCCTGTTGCTAGATTAACAAGAAGCAGAAAAGAAAGGACTCTAAGAAGCTCCATCAGGAATACTCCTATTTTTTAATTATCATTTTTGTTTTGGATTTGGTTATAGATATTTTAACAACTGATTCAATGTATTTAATGATTATAGGTTTAATCTGGTTTTATTTCTTCTTGAGTCCTTTTTGTCAGATACGCTTTCCTAGTAAAATGTCAATTTTGACTAAATTTTCAAGTTTGTTGGTGTAAAGTTTTTCATGGTATTGTCTTATTTTAAAAAACTTTACATCGGATGTAGTTATGCACTCTTTTTTCTTCTTATTTCTTTATTCTTTTTATCTTTTTCTTGATAAATCTTGCCAGATATATCTATTCAAAGGATTATTGTTTATTTCTTTTTTGTGTATTCATATCTTTATTTCATTAAATCAGATTGACCAAGCAAATTTTGGAACATTAAATATAGACACGTGACTTAGGCAACGCAAGGGAATTCTAGATATGCTGAATTTTCAACTATTAGTAAACTATGAACAGTTTCAGGGATGCCCAGAAAGTGCCCATGTTCATCTTGAGTGACTCCACAGTGCAATTGGGGGGGCAGCTACGAGCCATAACATGGAATAGATTTCCAGTAAAACTTTGTGGGAGAAGGTGAGAAATGACAACCTAGCATAGATTGACAGTCTGCTAAATGTGAGTAAGGGGTGTTTTTTGCATGACTTAGCATACTGCTTTGCAATTGGCCCTTTAAACACTGAATCTCTCACTACTGCATCTCCTGTGACAGTCATGTGCCTAGCACCTGGTACCTAACACTTAAACTTTTGTAGATAGAGGGTGTCTGGAGAGGGTACTATGGGCAAAGATAATAGCAAAAGGAATTTGAGAGTATGTGCAGGGAGATGGACAAGTTCAACTTTTGTTCACTGGGTATGGCTGTGCCTGTGAACTGGCCTGGACTTCAAAGGATGTTGTTTATCTCTGTTGATCTATTTCATTTTTTAATCTCAATATCTTTACTTTTACATTTATAATTTCTTCTCTTCCACATTATTTAGGATTATTTCATTGTTCTTTCTCTAATTTTTCTTTAAGTTGGGCAATTAACTCATTAGTATTTAGGTTTTCTTCTTTTGCAATATAAGGATTTAGGTCCTTGTATTTTCCTGAACATTCTACTTTCTCTGTATTCCACAAGTTTTGATATGTATGTTTATTAAAATTAAATTTTAAGTATCTTCTTATTCCTGTTATTTTTTTGCTTTGAATAGTGAAATATTGAATGTCCATTTAAATTTCTAAACTTATCTTTAAGCTTTTTATTTGTTTACTATTGTTTTGTAAATTGTATTGCAGTCACAGACTGCATTATATGTAATACATATTCTTTGAAATTTGTTGATCCTTGCTTTAATGCCTAATATGGGCCGGGCGCGGTGGCTCACGCCTGTAATCCTAGCACTTGGGAGGCCGAGGCGGGCGGATTGTTTGAGCTCAGGAGTTCGAGACCAGCCTGAGCAACAGCAAGACCCCGTCTCTACTAAAAATAGAAAGAAATTATCTGGCCAACTAAAAATATATATAGAAAAAATTAGCCGGGCATGGTGGTGCATGCCTGTAGTCC
>JAQIFY010004806.1:0-11492 GCA_028533085.1 Varecia variegata | reverse complement strand
TTGATGAAGTTTCAGTGAGGGCACAGATGCCTTATTGTGATCATTATACTGTGGTTGTGACAAAGAATAGCCTCGCCCTTAAGAGATACACAGTAAAGAATTTAGGGTAAAGGGACATGATGTTTCCAACTTTCAATGATTCAGGGGAAAATACAAATAGAGACATGATACAGACATAGATATATACCTCCTCTACTAGTTTCCTAGGGCTTGCTAGCCCCCGCAATTGTGCGAAATATTTAAGATATTTCTTACAATCTCTCTATGTCTCGTTGGTTCTGTTTCTCTGGAAAACCCTGATTTTTAACCCCCCCCCCCACGCCCAAATACACAGGTGAAGCGTAGTAAGGCGCGTCGTCAGGTGGTAGCAATGAGCGAGTCTGGACCAAGAGAATGCAGGAGTTGCTTTCACTATTCTTGCAAAGTCTCTGATTTTGACATTCTATCAACATAAAAAGTTACAAAAAGTTATTCTGAGAAGCGGTTCTTAGCTTCACCGAAGGTCCAGGGCACAGAAAATGTTGAGAACGCATGATTTAAGGCGGGATGCAGCTTTGGTCCAAAGTTCTCAAAGTCAAGTGTATGTAGCCTGGCCTCCTGAGCCTCCCCGCTCAAGCGCCCCCTAGAGGTCAAGGTCAGAACAACACCATATTCCTATGACGCCCCCAAATCCCACAAATTGACCTTCAAAATCCTGCTGAGTAATGTAGACATGGCTTCATTAAGCGGAACTAAAACTTGCTGAACATCGCATCACGCACCTGCGTGTCCATCTCCCACCACAAACACCACGTTTGTGAAATTCTGGGTAAATACACTCCAAACTGAATTCAGAAGAGCGATGAGTAGGGACTTTTCAGTATTAGTCTTTTCTTTCTTTCTTTCATTTCTTTCTCTTTCTTTTTTTGGGGGGGCAGGGAAGGAGTGCATTTCTGGATTGGTTGAATGCTTGCAATGAACATAGATTGCCTCTGCAATGAAAAGAAAACCAGATTTTTAAAAGTTGAAGGTTGTGGTAGAAAAATACTGCGGGGGAAAGATGTGGGTATACTGCAGAGTTGCAGAACAGCGTGGAAAACAATGAGACCGTTTCTTAATCATCCTAAGATTTGCAACTCATTGTAGTAGGACCCGTGGGAGGGTTCTGAGATATGGTTGCCAGATAAAAATGCAAGACTCCCAGATAAAATTTGAGTTTCAGATAAACAACAATGATAAATTTTTTTTAGTATAAGTATGTGCCAGGCAATATCTGGGATATACTTATACTAAGAAATTATTTGTTGTTTCTTTTTATTTATTTATTTTATTTGTTTTTTTGAGACAGAGTCTCACTCTTGCCCAGGCTAGAGTGCCATGGCATCAGCTTGGCTCACAGAAACCTCAAACTCCTGGGCTCAAGCGATCCTCCTGCCTCAGCCTCCCGAGTAGCTGGGACTACAGGCATGTGCCACCATGCCCGGCTAATTTTTTTTTTCCTATATATATTTTTAGCTGTCCAGATCATTTCTTTCTATTTTTTTAGTAGAGACAGGGTCTCGCTGTTACTCAGGCTGGTCTCGAACTCCTGACCTTGAGCAATCCACCCGCCTCAGCCTCCCAGATTGCTAGGATTACAGGCGTGAGCCACCGCGCCCGACCTTTGTTGTTTATTTGCTATTCAAAGTTAACTGAGCATTGTGTCGTTTGCGTGTGTGCTAAATCAGACAGCTCTATTCTGAGCAGAGGGGTGTCTCGATCTGATTTAGATTTTAATAGCATCCCTCTGGTTGCTGGTGGAGATTAGACTCTGTGGGGGAGTGAAGCGCCCAGTGAGGAGGCTACTGCAATGGTCCCAGCAAGAGGTGGTAGCAACTTGGATCAGGGTATGGCTGAGGCGGTGAGGGGTTGACAAATTTGTGGATCTCTTTCAGCTTTTTAGCTTTTAGATTTATGGATCTATTTTAGGCTCCTTAGCTTGTCACACAGGGGTTTTCGCTACCAATGGGCACACTTGTTCTGTACCCTCTCAGACCCTGTAGCAGACAGAATAATGGCCCCCAATGAAGTCCACATCCTAATCCCCTGAACCTGTGAATATGTGACCTTACATGGTGACAGGGACTTTATAGATGTGATTAAGTTAAGGATCTTGCAACGGGGAGATGATCCTGGAGCACCCGGGCAGGCCCCATTTGATCCCCAACGTCCTTCTATGAGGGAGGCAGAGGGAGATTTGCGACACACAGTGGAGGAGGGACGGTGTGACCACAGCGGCAGAGATTGGAGTGATGCAGCCACAAGCCAAGGACCCCAGCAGCTGGCGGGAGGTGGGAGAGACAGGGAACAGATTGTCATCAGGAGCTTCCAGAGGGAGTGTGGCCCCGCTGACATCTTTTTTTTTTTTTTTTTTGAGACAGAGTCTCACTTTGCTGCCCGGGCTAGAGTGCCGTGGCATCAGCCTAGCTCACAGCAACCTCAAACTCCTGGGCTTGAGCGATCCTACTGCCTCAGCCTCCCGAGTAGCTGGGACTACAGGCATGCGCCACCATGCCTGGCTAATTTTTCTATATATATTTTTAGCTGTCCATATAATTTCTTTCTATTTTTAGTAGAGACGGGGGTCTCGCTCTTGCTCAGGCTGGTCTCGAACTCCTGAGCTCAAACAATCCGCCCACCTCAGCCTCCCAGAGTGCCCGCTGACATCTTGACCTTGGAATTCTGGCTTCCAGAACTGAGCAAGAATCAATATCTGGTGTTTTAAGCCACCCGTTTTGTGGTAATTTGATACAGAAACCACAGGAAGGAAATATTGCACCCTTCCTTGCCCAAGGCTCTAGCCTGTCTCTAGAGGACGCAGAGTAAACATGGAAAGGATGATATGTGGGTTTTGTTTCCAAGTCAGATGGTTGTGGCTTGGCAGGGGGAGTGGAGAGAGGGTTGTTGGCACCTTGTCCTGCCAGCTTCAAAACTCTAAAAGGAAGATTTATCAATAACAGCAAAATGTACCCTAGTGCTGTGCCACCTCCACAGACCTGCTTGGCCTCTCTGGGCCTCAAAGTAGCCTGGCTGGAGGCCTGGGGGTCACAGTCCCTGCTCTCTAGGGTACCCAGAGGTATTTAGGCCAATTGGACCCCTGAGCTTTTCCCCAGAAGCTTGGGGCTCTAGAAGGAAAGAGAGCTATGGCCCCAAGTAGGGAAACTAAGGCCGGGAGAGGGGCCAAGCCTGGGCCAGAGTGCCTTGCACCCTGCTTCCTGGCTCCTTGGAGCAGGAACTTCTTCAGTTTTCTGCTCCTTGGCTTCACTTCTCTGACTGGGAGGAGGTGTTTCGAGTCCCCAGGGTGTGTGCCCCACGGAGGGAGCCCAGGCCGCAGGGCCCAGTGCGCGGACCAATGAGAACTCCAGAGAGGGAAGACTGGTCATTTCCTCTCTGCCGTCTGCATCTTCCCTTGTGGCTTTAAAAACCACAGCCCATGGGCAGGAGGGACCTTCGATCACCCATCGATCATCTCATCGGGAGCCCCGAGCCCAGAAGACGGTGAGTCTCGAAGGGGAGTGGGTGCAGGAACCCTTTTCCCTAGTCCCCCGTCTCTGCCTCTGGGGGGCCCTTTCTCTGTCCCCAACTCTCCCTTCTTGCTCGTGTCTCCCGTTCCTTCCTCCCTCTCCTCGTCTCCCCCTCCCACATCCCAGACTCTCCCCTCTCCCGCATCCCAGACTCTCACCTCCAGGGCTGGGATGTGGCCGTGGAATAAGACCGTCCAGGGTTTACCAGAGCCACAGTCACCCCACAGGGCTGGGGACCCAAGAAGGTCCCCAGGGGAGGAGACTCTTGAGTTGGGTCTAGAAAGATCCACCTTGACTAAGAAGATATGAAGAGTACGAATTCCACGCACACGGAGAAATCTGGAAAGAGCCTCCCAGCCTGCAGGCATGGCAGGGTCTTTAGCTGAGTTGGACGAGAACAAGGTCAAGGTGAAGACACGGTACTTAGGAGAACAGAGTAACAGCGGCCAAGCTTTGCTTTAAGGAACGGAGGAAGGAGCTAGCTTGGAAGGATGGTAACGTAATTCACATGGCATTTCCGAGGTTCTGAATGAAAGAGATGGGGAAACTGAGGCCCAGGGAGAAGCAGAGCTGGCCTGGGTCCTGCCATGGTGGGGGCAGAGCCAGGTCGCCCATCCCAGGCTAAACGAGGATCCCCCTTCCACCCAGAGCTGCCAGTCAGCACCTGCGGTAACGTGGCCTCTGGCCTTGCTTCATCCACACGAAAGAGGAAACAGAAGACGAGTTGGAAGGACCATGAAGGGGCGTGAGGTTGCTCCATCCCCCTCATCCCGCCCTGAGATCTGATTTGGGCCAACGAGACTTTCAGCTTCTATTTTTATTTGTTTCCATAAAACATTCCAAAGTATCAAGGAGTATTCAGTAAAAACTCCCTCTTCCTGCCCTACTGCAATGGTCCCAGCAAGAGGGACCCGCCCACCCCGGAGCCTCTTTGACTGCTTGTCATTGTCCCCAGAGGCACCATGGGGACCAGTGTATCAAGGTGGATTTTTCTAGAAATAGTCTACAGATGCCCAAGGATAAATGCTTAGGGAACAAAGTGAGGACTTGTTGATATGGGGGGACCCCAAAGCCAAGTTCAACTTCTGTCTCTGCTATGTAGTAGCCAAGGAGACTTGGGCGTTCTGGGCTTCCTTTTCCTTATCTTTAAGGCGAGGCTAATACTAGAACCCACATCATGGGTTAGCAGAGAGAATTAAACGAAGTAATAGGTGGAAAGTTTGTACAACAGTGACTGGCATACAGTTGGTGCTCAATGCGTGTGACATGTCAATGCTTTCTTTGTCTTGCACATGGCAGTGTGTTTTATACATTATTCTGCACCTTGCATTTCTCCATGAGTAATGATATTATTAACCAGCATTTATTGAGTGCTTACTGTATGCCAGGCATTGTGCTAAGTAAGCATGGTACAGAGCAAATTTCATCTTAACCCATGAAAAAGGTACTTCACCTGCATGTATTTCAAGGGAGCTACCTCTGTCTTTCTATTAACTTCGAAATATTCCAATAGGAGGTTTTGTGCCCATCATTGGAGATTTAGGTTGCTTCCAATATTGTCTTTACAACTAAAACTGTCCCTCTACTTATGTCTTTGGACTAATCATTTGTTTTGTCTTTGCCAACTTGAGAGGGAGTTCATCACGTTAGCTAAAGATCTGAAGGCTTGTGTTTTTCACTTAGTTTTTAAAATGTGAGTGCTTGTGTTTTTTAATGCCCAGGGATCTTTCATTGCTAAGATCATGGCAATTTAAGAAAATAACTGAGTCGAAGTGTCTGACCCCACCTTTGAACCCCGTGTCTCGGGGCTCACAACCTATCATGGTTTTATATGCTTCTGTGTGTCGTGTGGGAACAGGGAGTGGGGATTTTCAAGGGAAAAGCAGACCTCACCTTCTTTGTAATTACTGGCTTGGAAAGTGTTCCTAGGTGGGTCTGTTATCCTGATTTTAATGGCGGACCATTGACAGAACTTTCCTAATTGGAAAGATGGGGAAACTGGAGCCCAGACAGGAGGGAAGAGGCTGAGGTGAAGTTTATCAGCTGCTCTTTCCGTACAGCCAACTGCCCACATGTGGCCAGTCGTGCCTCTTTTCTGTGATCTCCTCTTCCCACTTTTCTTCCTTCCCTCGGCCCATCTTCACTGGCCCAAATCACAGCCCCAGCCCCCTCTCTGGTCCTTCTTCCTCTGGTCTCGTCTCCTCACAGTGGCTAGAGGGACGTTTGTAAACTGAAACTCTAACCCAATCCCTCTCCAGCTCAAAAACCATGCATGGCTCCCCATTACCCCAGCATAAAATACACATTCTTTAACACGGCATCTGCAGACACGCCAATCTCATCTTGGCCACCTGCCAGCCCTGCTGACCTCTCACTTTCTGGTGTGTGGCTTGTGGCTTCCCTCTTACCCAAGAGCATTTCTACCTAGGATGGACGCCTCTCACTCCCACTGCACTTTAGGCCTGGGAGCTACTCAAACAGAGGGCTCTGGAGGTCGACTTTCAGGAGTTCTCCCCCATCTCTGTGCTTGCTAACTGTGGGGACTTGGAAAGGTCTCTTAACTTCTCCGTAGCATCAGTTTTCTCATCCATGAAATGGGTGTTGCAATTGCAACAACCCTCCTAGGGTTATTGGATTAAATGAGATAATGTCATGTGGATTAAATGAGATAATATGTGAAAGGGCTTAAAACAGGGCTTGGCAACTATTACTGCTGTTCTCCTAAGTACCTCTCCATCACCCTGTTCTCATCTGATCCATTCATGTCTCCTCACTGCAGCCACCCTAGTCTAAGCCACCATTGTCCCTCGCCTCACCAGGACAACTCCAATCTCCTCTTCCTCCCAGCGTCTGCTCTGCACCCCTTTTTCCATGACCAGACAAGGGTTCTTCTTAAAATGAGCACGTGAACTTAGGAACAATGGTAGTACCCCCTCTTTGTGGTGTGCGACTTAGATATGTATTGTTATTAGGAAATTAACGAGGCAACACCTGGGACACACCTGGAACAATGCCTGACAATTAGGAACCCCTAAGTAGCTCTAGACCTGCACTGTCCAATATGGTAGCCACTATCCACGTGCGGCTCTCTACCCGTAATTAAAACCACAGAAAATTAAAAGGTCAGTTTTCCAGATGCACCTGCATTTCAAGCACTCGGCTGTCACACGTGGCTGGTGGCTGCCATCTAGGACACACAGATATAGAACCTCTCCGTCATCATGCAAAGTTCTATATATCGGACAGCACTGCAGCTGTATAGTTTTTTTTTTTTTTTGAGACAGAGTCTCGCTCTGTTGCCTGGGCTACAGTGCCGTGGCGTCAGCCTATCTCACAGCAACCTCAGACTCCTGGGCTTAAGCGATCCTCCTGCCTCAGCCTCCCGAGTAGCTGGGACTACCGGCATGCGCCACCATGTCTGGCTAATTTTTTTCTACATATATTTTTAGCTGTCCAGATCATTTCTTTCTATTTTTAGTAGAGATGGGGTCTCGCTCTTGCTCAGGCTGGTCTCGAACTCCTGACCTCGAGCAATCTGCCCGCCTCGGCCTCCCAGAGTGCTGGGATTACAGGCGTGAGCCACCGCGCCCGGCCATAGTTTTATTTCTTCAGGATGCTTTTCCTGACCCCACACCAGGCTGGACCCTCTATTAAACACCCTCCGTTCTCGTCACAGTTGATTAATTTCTCTCTCCCTGTAGACTGGAACCTCTCCGAGGGCAGGGGTCAGGTATGTCATGAACGGATCCCCTTTCTAAGGGAGCTAAGACCCATTTGTTCTTACAAATAAAGAAATGTTCTTAGAATCTTTCTCAGATCCCTAGCGTTGTCGAACCATGGACTGTTTGATATATTTTATGTAATATTCAGCTTTTTAGAATGGGCAACACACTCATTCATTCAAGAACAAAAGCACATGTAGGGAGAAGCTGATGGCAATGCTTGTCCCCTCAGTCCCCCACCTCCCTTCCTCGGGGGCAACCACTGCTACAGGTTTCCAGAGCTAGTCTGTGCATACGGAAGCAACACACACGCACATACACGTGCACACACACACAATCTATCTATGTATCTATCTATATATTGAGAGAGAGAGAGAGATGCCCCTTTTGTAGGTAAAATACTTTACACACTCTTCTGTCCTGTCCTTGATTTTGCTGTCCCCTGTCCCCCAGATCTTGGAGGTCTTTCCACATCAGTACACAAATCATTTCCTCATTCGTTTTGATAGTTGTGTAGTATTGTCGCCTGCATGTGCCAGCATTAATGCAGCCAGTCGCCTCCCCTCTTGCTGGCCACTTCAGTCATTTCCAGTCTTTGTCATGTGCTGCAATGGCAAAACTTTGTGAGCCATTAGCATCTGGAAGATTCTGGAAACCACAGGGTGTTAGAATCAGCACTTTTTTCCTGCCTCCATGAAGTCAACCAGAGGAAAGGAATGGAGTGAGCTCATGGCAGGAGGGAGCTCTGTCAGCTGATGAGCGGAGGGACAAGGCAGTGAAGGATCGGTGGTGGGGGGGGGCAGGGGAGGGGGCTCCTCTTTTGGGGAACTGAGTCATTCCTTCTGCAGCCAAGGATTGCTGACAGCTTGTGAACCGGCAGAGGCTTCATGCATCACATCCAAGGGGCTACCTACTAATGGAAATATTCCAAATTTTAAACCTTCTGTTTTGAAATATTTTCAAACTTATAAAAAAATTAGAAGAATAGTACAAAGAACTGTCATATAGTTTTTATTCAAAATATTCAAAATATTTAACAATCTGCTAAGGTGCAGAGTCTGGGGCCTCCCACTGTGCCGAGTATTAACCCTTTAGTGACTTGAGCGTGGGGACCTGGAGTCGGGAGTGTCCCAAAGTAGGAAATGGGAAGCCGGGGTGCTGGGGTGGGTGGCTGAGGGCAGGGGCTACCTACTAATGGAAATATTCCAAATTTTAAACCTTCTGTTTTGAAATATTTTCAAACTTACAAAAAATTAGAATAATAGTACAAAGAACTGTCATATAGTTTTTATGCAGATGCTTTAAATTTACTGTATCGATCATTTATTTATCCATGAACCCATCTGCCCATCCATCCATCCATCTGTATCTGTCATCTGTGTATCTGTCATCTTCTTTCTAAACGTTTCTGAGAGTAAGTTGCAGGCATGAAGTCCCTGTACCTCTAAACACTCGGTGTCTGTTTCTCAAGAACAAGGACATTCTCCTACACGAACATAGCAGTCATCCATGTCAGGAACCCTCCCCTTGGACATGACTCTGTCATCTAGTCCACACGTCGTAGTATTCAACCCAGCCTGTATTCAGTATTCAACCCTGACGCCCACGACAGTGGCTTTGTTTCCTCTGCTCCAGGCTCCGGTGCCGGACTCCACGCTGCCTGTGGTTGTCCCGGCTCCTTAATCTGGAACGGTTCCTCAGCCCTTCCTTGGCTTCATGACATTGGCATTTTTTATTGAGCAAAATGAATAGAACGCTATAATTCACCATTTCGAAGTGTACAACTCAGTGGCATTTGGTATGTTCACAGCGTTGTGCAACCACAGCCTCTATTTCCAAAGCCTTTCATCACCCCAAAAAGAAACCCTGCACCCATTAGTGGTCACTTCCGCATTCCCCTCTCCCCAGCCCCTGGCATCGCTCCTCTATTTTCTGACTCTATGGATTTGCCTATTCTGGACGCTTCCTACACATGGGATCATACGACACTTGTCCCTTTGTGTCTGCACTTGGCATCAGGTTTTCGAGATTCACCCAAGTTGTAGCATGTGTCAGTGCCTCGTTCCTTTTCGTGGCTGAGTAATATTCCATGGCACGGTGAGACCACACCCTGTTCATTCACTTATTAGCTGTCACTGACATCTTCCCTCTTAATAATTAATCACAGGTACAACTTGCAATGGTTAATCACTGGCATGTGCCCACTGACAACAGCCTGGCCGAACTTGGGACAGTGTAAGGGGACAAGAAATAAGTTAAAAAAAAGAGTGGTCCAGAGAAAGATGTGGCTCTGAGCTTGTCAATAACCATAATATCGGCCGGGCGCGGTGGCTCACGCCTGTAATCCTAGCACTCTGGGAGGCCGAGGCGGGTGGATCGCTTGAGCTCAGGAGTTCGAGACCAACCTGAGCAAGAGCGAGACCCCGTCTCTACTAAAAATAGAAAGAAATCATTTGGACAACTAAAAATATATATAGAAAAAATTAGCCAGGCATGGTGGCGCATGCCTGTAGTCCCAGCTACTCAGGAGGCTGAGGCAGTTGGATTGCTTAAGCCCAGGAGTGTGAGGTTGCTGTGAGCTAGGCTGACGCCACGGCACTCACTCTAGCCTGGGCAACAGAGCAAGACTCTGTCTCAAAAAAAAAAAAAAATAACCATAATATCGATAAATATTAATAGCAATGGCTGATGTTTCTTGTCCCCGTCTTGTGTGCTAGGCACTGCGCTAGGCACTTAGGCATTGTTCATCTTATCGAATCTTCGAGGTGGGTGTCTTAGGGCTATAAATCTCAGTCTGCAAATTCAAGTGCAAATTTAACTATTTAGAGCTGCAAATCTAGCTCTAAATATTTCTATAAGGATTTCTATTTCTTGCTGTCCCCTTTTTCCTGGGTTGGTGTCAAAGTGGCCTTCAGGGATGAGCGAGCTCCATGGGTCACAGAACTCACCCCTGAAGTGTCCTTACCTTGTCCACAGCCCCCGTTGGAGGCGGTCAGGGGCAGTCTGTCTGGGTTTGCATCCCAGCCTGCATGGGTGTGAATTCCTAGCTACGTGACAGTGACGTGGAACAGCCTATGTCACCTTGTGGTGCCTTGTGCTTCCTGATCAGTAACATGGGCATATTAATAGAACCTGCTTGAAGGGTTGGGATCAGGATTGCAAGAGCAAATGCTCTGCCCGACACAGAGCAGGTGCTCAGTAAGTACCGGCTGCTTTAGGATGATGGGTCATTCCGTGGGCTGCACGGGGGCGGGGGGGTGGGGTTTCTGCGGCATCTGGTGCCTCTGGACACAGATTTACCTACAAGGCTCTGGGCAGCCCAGCTGCCACCACCAGCAGCTTTTCTCTCCTGGGGGCATGACAGCATCCTGCGGCTGTGTTTGGGAAGACGTGCTATGGAAAATTTCAACACGCGAAAGTGGAGAGAACAATATTACGTGCCCCCATGTGCCCATCCCCCAGCTGGGACAGTTATCAACACAGCCATTCTTAGTCATCCGCACCCTGCCCTCCTCCCCCCCTTCCTTTCTTCCTCTCCCCTGCCCCCCTCCCTCGCTCTCCCTCCCTCTCTGCCTCTCTCCCCTTCTCTCTCTAGCCGTTTCTTTTGCTGGAGTGTTTTAAAGCGAACCCAAGACATCCTGTTTCACCTGCTGTGTAGCTCCATCGCAGAGGGACCTTGCCTGTTTTTATTTTTTAAAACATAAACACAATACCATGTCACACTCCTTAAAATTAGCACTGAATTTTTACTGTCATCAACTATCCAGTCCATTTTTAACGCCCTCGCATCATCTAAAAAATGTCTTATTTTCCCATTGATTATTCAATGATACGATTCTTTTTTTTTTTTTTGAGACAGAGTCTCACTCTGTTGCCCGGGCTAGAGTGAGTGCCGTGGCGTCAGCCTAGCTCACAGCAACCTCAGACTCCTGGGCTCAAGCGATCCTCCTGCCTCAGCCTCCCGAGTAGCTGGGACTACAGGCATGCGCCACCATGCCCGGCTAATTTTTTCTATATATATATATATATATTTTAGTTGGCCAGATAATTTCTTTCTATTTTTAGTAGAGACGGGGTCTCACTCTTGCTCAGGCTGGTCTCGAACTCCTGACCTCGAGCAATCCACCCACCTCAGCCTCCCAGAGTGCTAGGATTACAGGTGTGAGCCACCATGCCCGGCCAACGATACGATTCTTAAATGTCTTTTAATCTACTGCAGTTCCCCCTC
>JAQIFY010004805.1:0-11493 GCA_028533085.1 Varecia variegata | reverse complement strand
GGGGGGGGGTCAAGGGCAATATACGTAACATAAACTTTTGTACCCCCATAATATGCTAAAATAAAAAAAAATTTAAAAAGAGGATTAAATAAAATAATACATGCAAAAAAATAAACAGCAAGAAATAAGTCATTAGCAAAAAAAACAAAGTGAAAAACATGCATTAAAATGATGTATAACATAATCACATTTATTTAAGAACCACATTTATTAAGAATGTATTCCAATCAAACAGCAAATTTCAACAATGCTAAAACCACAATTACTTTTGCACCAACCTGAGATGATGATGATGATTATATATATATAACTGGCTCCATTTCTATGGTGGAACCATGACTGATACAAGCATTATTAACAATTACATAAGATGGAAAATGCCTAGAAATAAATTGGATGACAGATGTGAAAGACTCTTATACTGAAAATTATCACATTTTGAGAAAAAAAATTAAAGACATAAATAAATGGATGGAGAGACTATATTATGTATCACACCACTAAATATTGCTAAGGTGTCAAAAAAGTGATTTTAAATCTCCCCTAATTAATATAGATTCAACATAATCCCAATGAAAATCCAAGTACATTTTTGGAGAATTTACTAGGTGATCCTAAAATTTATAAGGAAATGCAAAAGGCCAATAATGGGTATTTTGTAGAACAGGAGCAAACAGGAGGAATTCACTACCAGGTAAGAATCCCTCTTATTAAATATAAAGAGATAGTAATTAAGAGGTATAGTACTGGCAAAAGGGCAAGCAAACTAATTAATGGAACAAAATCTAGAATCCAGAATCAAACCCACACATATACTGTCATCTGATTTATAACAAGAAGACACTAGTAATTTGAAGAAAGAATGGTTTGTTCAACAAATAATTCTGAGTCAAGCGAATATCCTTATGCAAAGAAATCAACCTTTGATGAACTTCTAGAATGATAGTTTGAGAGCATGGTGGACATTCTCCCCAGCAAAACAATTACCTAACTGCTGCACATTATTTTTCAAAAAAATATTTATAGTGTCTAGAAATTGTCCTGAGAGCCTAAAGCAAATGGAGAAACATCTAATCAACAAAATCATCTATTACTACATCTCAGTAAGAAAAATGAGAGTTTGTGGCATTTGAGCCTTGCCATGTTTCTATTTCCACCCCTACCAGCTCACTGTGATGGAAATTCTACTCCAGTCATCTGCAGTTAAGATGGGTTCCCTCTCCACCTAGTCTCCAAGTCTAGGGTTACAGTTTTACCTGGGTGAGGCAGGCCACCAGCATCACTCATTGGCCCAAGTTACATATGCAGAAGTTTTATTCTTGGCAGTTACAGTTGGCCAGTCTTCCTTCCTCCACCCAATGCCTGCTAATAGGGTGGAAGATCGACTCCAGGCATAGCAGTTATAGTACACTCTGCCATGAACACACTTGACTCACGTCTCTAGAAAAGCAGAGGTCACACGCTAAGAGGCCTATGTACGGAAGACCAGAAGCTGCCTTTACATGCAGAGCTTTGCTCCTAGAGCTGGGGTATCACTCTAGGAGAAACATGCTGCTGTCTTTACCCTCTGCTCCCTTGCAGTAGCACAGACATTCTGCCCATGGGAAAAGGCAAGACATAAGAACACAGCTCAACAGCTCAGACTAAGGGGACTAGTTTTATTTTGAAAACTGTATGGAGAATTTCAAGCCTAAGGCATTGCTGAAAACAATTCAGATTTTGGTGGCAACCAATGAAGAGAAGGCTGGTAACTCCATGATACTTACCAGGTAGGCCAGCTAGAAATATATACGTGTAAATTTACCAAATTTAATTCCATTACATATTTCTAATTTCATTTTATTTTGGTCATAGATTATATTTTGTATGATTTCAGTCATTCTAAATTTATAGAGGCATGTTTTATTAGGCTAGTATATTAGGTCTATTCTGGAGAATGTTTCATGTGCACTAGAGAAACACAGGCATCTGGTATTGTTGGGTGGAATTTTGCATAGATGTCTCCTAGGTCTAATTGGTCTATCCATTATTGAAAGTTGGGCATTGAAGTCTTCCACTATTATTGGTGAATTGTCTATTTGTCCTTTCAATTCTGTTTTTGCTTTGTCTATTTTTGGGCTGTTTGTTCAGATACATATAAATTCATAATTCTTATATCTTTCTGATGGATTGACCATTTTAGTGTTACAAAATATTCTTTATCTCTAGTGATACTTTTTTGTTATGAAATCTATTTAAATTCTGGTATTAGTATCACCACTCTAGTTCTTTTATGATTGCTATTTGTAGGTATATTATTGTCTATCATTTTACTTCAACCTATTTGAATCGTTGAGTCTAAATTATGTCTTCTATAGATAGCATATAGTTAGATTTGCTGAGGTTTTTTTTCTAGGTTAATGGAATAAAATAAAACAACTCAGAATTATATCCACACAAATATGGTCACTTGATTTTTGACAAAGATGCAAAAGAAATTCAATGAAGCAAGGATAGTGCTTCTATCAAATAGTGTTGGAGCAATTGGAAATACACACACACACACACACACACACACACGCACACACATACACAACCTCAACTGGAAATTCATACCTCATACCTTGCACAAAAATTAACTCAACATTAACTTAAATGTAAAACATAAAACTGTAAGACACTTAGAAAATAATCATAAGAGAAAACTTCAAGACCTAAGGCTAGGGAATGAATTCTTAGACTTAAGACCCAAAGTATTATCCATAAAATAATAAATTGATAAACTAAACACTATAAAAATTAAAAACTACTGTTTTGCAAAAGTTAAGGTGAAGAGGATGAAATATAAGGTACAGATTTGGAGAAAACATTTGCAAACCAGCTACCTGACAAGGAACTAATATCTAGAATATACAAAGAACTTTTGAAACTCAACATTAGAAAAATCCAATGAGAAAATTGGCAGAAGACATGAACAAACATTTCACTGAAGAGAATGTACAGATGGAAAATAGCTATTCACCATCATTAGTCATCAGTGAAATGCAAGTTAAAATTACAATGAGATATCTATTACTACACATCTATCAGAATGGCAAAAATAAAGATACTGTGACAATACCTAATTCTGGTGAAAATGTGAAATAACTGGATCACTCATACACTGTTGGTGAAAATGTAAAATGGCACAGCTTCTGTAAGTTTGCTAAGCTGCTGTAATAAACTGCCATAAACTGGGTGGCTTAAACTACAGAAATTTATTGTCTCACAGTTCTGGAAGCTAGGAGTCCAAAATCAATATTTCAGTAGGATTCATTCCTTCTCAGGGATGTGGAATGAAGAATCTATCCATGCCTCTCTCCTCAACTTGTGGGTGGTCATTTTCTTCATGTGTCTCTGTACGTTATCTTCCCTCTATGCATGTCTCTGTGTCCAAATTTCCCCTTTTGATAAGGACACCAGTCATATTGGATTAGGGCCCACCTTAAAGATTTCATTTAAACTTATAAATGAACGGGTCTCTGTAAAGACCCTATCTCCAAGTAAGGTCACATTTTGAGGTACTGAGGGTGAGGACTTAAACATATAAATTTGGGAGGACACCAACCCATAGTAGCCACTCTGGGAAATAGTTTGGCAGTTTCTTATAAAACTAAACATGCTACTACCATGCAACCAGCGATTGCACTTCTGGGCATTTAATTCGGAGAAATGAAAACATATGCCTGCTCAAAATCCAGTACATAATATTCATAGCAGTTTTATTCATAATAGCCAAAAACTGGAAACAGCCCAAATGTTATCCAAGTGGTGAATGGCTAAACAAATTGTGGTATAATATACTCAATAAAAAGGCACAGACTATTGATACATACAACTTGACAACCCCATGAGGTTGCATACATATGATTCCATTTATAAAACATTTTGAAATGAAGAACAGATTAGTAGTTTCTGGAGGCTAGGGACGAGGGAAATAGCAGGAGGAAGATAGCTGTGGCTATAATAGAAGGTACCTTTGGCCGGGAGTGGTGGCTCATGCCTGTAATCCTAGCACTCTGGGAGACTGAGGCGGGAGGAGGGAGGATCACTTGAGCTCAGGGGTTCGAGATCAGCCTGAGCAAGAGCAAGACCCCGTCTCTACTAAAAAAATAAATAAAATAAAAAAGAAAGAAAGAAAGAAAAAAAGAAGGTACCCTTGTGGATGAAACTGTCATGTATCTTGACTCCACTACCAGATGGAGTCAAGATACATAGCACACATGATAAAATTATATAGAACTAAGTGCACAACCAAGTGACTGTAAATAATATTGAGAATATCTGAGTAAGATCAGTGGATTGTATCAATGTCAGTCTCAATTCACAGTAATAGAAAAAATGAAAAAAAGAATGCATAAAGGGTGCAGGAAAAAAGTATTTGACAAAATTCAAAATCTACTCATTATAAAATCAGAAAACTAGTAAATACAGTCATGTGCCTATAATGACATTTTGGTCAACGACGGACTGAATATACACCAGTGCTCCCATAAGCTTATAATGGATCTGAAAAATGCCTGTCATCTAGTGACATCATAGCAGTTGTAATGTCATCACACATTACTCACATGTTTGTGTGATGCCAGTGTAAATAAACCCACTGCTCTGCCAGTCATATAAAAGTATAGTGCATACAGTAATGTACACAGTACACAACACTTGATAATGATAATAAATGACTATGTTACTGGTTTATGTATTTACTATACTATACTTATTGTTATTTTTTATTGTAGTCCTACTTATAATAAAAGTTAACTGTAAAACAACCTCAGGCAGGTCCTTCACGAGGTATTCCAGAAGAAGGCATTGTTATTATACAAGATATTACAGCTCCCTGAGTATTATTGCCCCTGAAGACCTTCCAGTGGGACAAGATGTGGAAGTGGAAGACAGTGATGTTGATGATACTGGCCCTGTGCAGGCCTAAGCTAATGTGTCTGCTTGTGTCTTCGTTTTTAACCAAAAAGTTTAAAAAGTAAAAAATAAAGAATTTAAAGATAGTAAAAATCTTATAGACTAAGGATTTTTAAATATTTGTGTTTTACGCTAAGTGTTATTACAAAAGCATCTAAAAGTTAAAAAAAATTTAAAAGTTTATAAAGTAAAAGTGTTATAGTAAACTAATTTATTGTTGAAGAAGGAAATTTTTTTACAAATTTAGTGTAGCCTAACTGTACAGTGTTTATAAAGTCTATAGTAGTGTATAGTAATGTCCTAGGCCTTCACATTCACTCATCACTCACTCACTGACTCACCCAGAGCAAATTCTAGCCCTGCAAGCTCCATTCATGGAAAGTGCCCTATACTGGTGTACCTTTTACAACTCTTTTATGCTGTATTTTTACTGTAACTTTTCTATGTTTAAATGCACAAATACTTAGCATTGATTTACAATTGCCTACAGTATTCAGTACAGTAACACGCTGTACAGGTTTGCAGCCTAGGAGCAATAGGCTATACCATACAGGCTCGGTGTGTAGTAGGCTATGCCATCTAGATTTGTGTTAAGTACATTCTATGATGTTCACACAACGACAAAATTGCCTAATGACGCATTTCTCAAGATGTATCCCCATCAAGAATGTGTCCCTGTTGCTAAGTGATACATGAATGCAGAAGGGAATTTCCTCAATGTGATAAAGAGCATCTATCAAAAACTTACAGTTAAAATCACGTTAATGATGATATCTTCATTGCTTTCTTAACTAGGTTTGAGAAAAACACAATGAAATTAATTCTCACCACTTATATTCAACATTGTACTAGAGGTCCTAACCAGTTCAAGAAGGCAAGAAAAATTAGTAGAAATCCTAAAGATTGGAGAGTAAATAGCAAAACTGTCATTATTCACAGATAAGATGATTATGTATACAGAAATTCCCAAGGAATCTACAAAAAAACCTAGAACTATTAAGTGAATTTACAAGGGAGTAGGATATAAGATCAATATATAAAAATTAATTACATTTTTATATATAAGCCATAAAACAGATTTTTCCAAATATTAGAAAAAGGAAATTTAAAATGTCATGTACATAATGAGTGCGATGTGCACTGTCTGGGGAATGGACACGCTTGAAGCACTGGGGGGGCATGGGCAATATGCATAACCTAAACTTCTATACCCCCATAATAAGCTGAAATAAAAAAAAAGAAAACAAAACCAGAAAAAAAGGAGCTGATTCATCAAGACCAAATTGGATTTATTTTCAGAATTAATAGATTCAATCAACATTTGAAAATCAATGAACAAAATAAAACTAATACAGATCTCAATACATGCAAAAATGTGATAAAATACTGATTCATGATTTTAAAATAGTAATAATAACACCTCTTAGAAAACTAGGTGAGACACTGAATATACAAATGGGCAATGGCCAGATCAAAAACAGAACTTTGACTCACAACCTGCAGCAACTTGCCCAGGAAATCAATCCTTTGTTTATAATAAACAGCCCAGAAATCCAGCTGCAAGACTATTATACAAGAAATTTTAAGACATTATTGAGAGAAATTTAAAAAATCAAAATAAATATTCTTGAACAATTAAAATTAATACAGTAAAAATGAGAATTCTCCCCAAATTATCTATTCAATGCAATTAAAAATCTCAATAGATTTTTCTGTGGACATTGACAGGCTGATTCTAAATTTTATAGAGTAAAGAATGAAACTAAGATTAAGCAAGACACACTTGAAAAAGGACATCAAGGTGGGTCTACCATATATAAAGATTTGATATAAAGCTATAGTAATTAAGATAATATGGTATTGCTGCAGGTTTAGGCAAATGAACAAATAGAATACAGATTTCAAAAACACACTCATTCATACACAGAGACTAAGCTGGTGCTGTGGAGCAGAGGGGAGAAACTTCTTTCAATAAATAGCTCTTAGGGCCAGATGCGATGGCTCACACCTGGAATCCTATCTATCACTCTGGGAGGCCAAGACGGAAGGATCGCTTGAACTCGGGAGTTCGAGACCAGACTGAGCAAGAGCTAGATCTGTTTCTACTAAAAATAGAAAAATTAGCCAGGCGTTGTGGCATGTGCCTGTAGTCCCAGCTACTTGGGAGGCTGAGGCAGGAGGATCGCTTGAGCCCAGGAGTTTGAAGTTGCTGTGAGCTATGATGACACCACTGCACTCTACCCAGGGCAACAGAGTGAGGCTCTGTCTCAAATAAATAAATAAATAAGTAGCCCTTAGTCAAATATATAACCATATAGGAAAACAAAACCAAACTTCTTCTCTGTCTCACACCATTTATAACAATCACTTTAAGTAGGTTTTAAATCTAAATGTGAAATGCAAAACAAAGCTTCTAGAACATAACAAAGATTAGTATCTTCCTAATTTTGCCATAGGGAAGGATTAAACAAGACACAAAATAAAACATTTTTAAATTAGACCCCATTAAAATTAATTAAGTTCTTCTGTTTATGAAAAAAAGGCACTACCATAAAAATGAAAAGACAAGCCATGGAGTGGGGGAAATATATACAACACATCCAACTGACAATAGAATAGAATCCAAAATATATTAAGAACTCTTAAAAATCAAGAGGAAGAAGACAGACAACCCAACAGAAAAAACAGGCAAGAGAATCAATGAATAGGCACTTCACAATTGAGAATATCCAAAAGGCCATAAAAACATTAAAAGGTAGTCAACCTCATTAGTAATCAGTGAAACAAATACAAAAACCACAAAAGATATCCACTCTACACCCATGATAATGGCTATAATGAAAACTAAAAAGGCAATGAAAAGACATTGACAAGTACCTGAACATTGGAAACTCATGTACTGGTTGGTAAATTTGTGCAACCCCTCTGAACACATGCAAACTCACAGAAATACACAGGTGCATAAGAGACAAGCACAAGAACGTTCATGACAGCACCGTGCTTAATAATCCCAAAGTAGAAACAACCCAAATCATCGACAGTAGAATAAAGAGATAAATTGCATACAGCAATGAAATCTAATTAACTGGAGCTACATACAACATGATGAATCTTACAAATATATTTTTCAGAGAAACAAAGCGGATTCAGGAATATATATGTATGATTCAATTTATATAAAACTCAAAAATAAGGGAAGAAGTCAGGACAGTAGGCACCTCTAAGAAGGAAGAAGGTGCTGGTGGAGAACTGGCAGAAGATGTGGGTAAGGGGCCCACGGTGCTGGCCATGTCTAGTCCTTAATGGCTGGAGTAATTCTGTGAGCATATTCTCTATAATAATTTATTAAGCTATACGTTTTGCATTGTGCATTTTTTGTATCGGTATTCCATGTCAATTAAAGGAGCTTTGAAAAAGGCAAATAAAATAAAATAAAATGTACAATGTGATAAAAATATCATGTAATACTTAGGAATAAGTTTAATAAAAAGCATTCAAGACATTTATTACACTTAAAAATTACAACACATTCATGAAATTTTTTTAAAAATGAAAATAAATGAAACGACAAACCATTGTCATTGATAGTATGTCCCAATATTGTTAAGGTTATAATTCTTCTCAAATTTATCTATGGATATGATGTGATTACAATCAAAATCCCATCAGATTTTGTTGCAGAAAGTGATAAGCTGATTTAAAATTTATATGGAAAAGTAAAGGAACTAAAATAGTCAAAACTCCAAAGTTTGAAGGATTCAATCTACCAGATTTCAAGTCTAACTACAAAGTTACAGAAAATAAGACAGTGTAGTATAGGCCTAAGAATAAACAAGTATATCAACAAATTAAAATAGAAAGTACATAAATAAACCCACACATATAAAAGCAATTGTTTTTCCAAAATGGCACAAAGGTAATTCAATGAGAAAAACAAAGTTTTCAACAAATGATGTTGGACACAGGAAAAGAAAATGAACCCTTACCCCATATCACACCAAACAAAAAGTTAATTCAAGATGAAGTACAGACCTAAATATGGAAAGTTAAAACTATAAAGCTTATGGAAGAAAGCATAGTAAAATAACTTCTTAAACACTGAGTAGGAAAAAATATATAGACAAGAGACAAAAAAGAGTAATAATAAAATTTCTCAAATGATGTATGGGACTTGATCAAAATAAAATATTTCTGCTCATTAAAAGATACCATTAGGAAAAAAAAAGAAAATTGAATGCCTGTTCCAGCTGTGAGGAGTAAGTTGTAGAAGACTAGTACTCCCACCATGGGAAAAGCTAGATAAAATATATAAAGCAACTCTTCAGATATAGGACAATGATCAGTGATGAATTGTGATTTCAGAGAAAAGAGAATCTAGTGAGATGATTCTTAATGAAGTCCTAAAAACAAAACCTCAATGACTTGTGGGAAAATATCAAGCAATATACTTTATGTGACATTTGAACTCCAAAATGGGGGCTGGGCAGAAAAATATTTGAATAAATAATGACCCAAAGTGTTCAAAATTTGTTGAAAATATAAACCTATCAAAGCTCAAAAACACAAGGAAAGGAAAAAATAAAGAAAACCAAATGAAGATAAATAATAATCCAATTGCTGAAAAGCAGTGATAAAGAGAAAATTTTAAATTCAGCCATGGAAAAAGATAACATAACCATGAGGAAAAATAAAAGAAAAATGACTTTTGAAATATAATTAAAAACAATGGAAGCCAGCATGGAATAAGGTGTTAGAAGAAAATAACACTCTCAAATCAAAATTCAATATCCAGTGAAAATATCATTCAACGATGGAGACAAAATCAAGACATTTTAACACAAAACAAATGTGAGAACATTTATTACCGGCACACCTGCACTACGGGACATAACAAATGAAGTTCTTTAGACTAAAAGAAAGCAAAACCACTATGAAACTAAAATCTACATTTAAAAAAATGAAGACCAATAGAAAGGGTAAATATGTGATATACACAAAAGACTTTTCTGTTTATTTTTAATAAATATAATTGCCTGTTTAACTCAGAATTAATAATAGAATCTCATGAAGTTTGTTGCATATGTAAAAATAAATTATAATGCAATAGCACAAAGAATGGAGAGGAGAATAGTAGTGCATCATTCCAAGGTCTTTACATTATATATAGAATGATACAAAATTATGTGAAATAGACTATGATAAATTAAAGATATCTATTGTAAATCCTAGGTCACCACATAAAAATATTTTTTTAAAAGTTAATAAGCCAACAATGGTGACCAAATTCAATACTAAGAGATATTCAACTCATCTAAAGGAAGCCTGAAAATAAGGAAAAAGAAAACAAAAATATGGGAAAAGAGAAAACAAAGAATAAGATGCTATAATTAAGTTCAACCATATTAATAATTGTACTAAATATCAGCACACTTAATACATCAATTAAACCCAGACATTATCAGGGTGAATAAAAACCATAACCCAATTTTATACTGTCTACAAAAATTACCCTTTAAATATGAAGAAATAGGTTAAAAGTAAAAAGATGGAACAAGATATTATCACAAATGAGCGTAAGAAATCTGGATTGGCTCTATAAATATCAGAAAAAGTAGACACCATTAAAACAGTAGTACAAAAGATAGAGTGGTTAAATGTGTCTGTAGCTAGTGACAGAGTTTCAAAATATATGATGCAATAATTAAAGAACTAAAGAGAAGACTAGAAAACTTAAAACACATTTTGAGATTTCAACATTACTCTCAGTAATTAATAGAACAAGTAGACAGAAAATCAGTAATGTTATGGAAGATTTGAACAACACTATCAACCAATTTGTTCTAATTGACATTCAGAGAACATTGTACCCTAGAAGGATAGAATACATATTCTTTTAAAACACACATGAAACATTTCCGAATATAGACCATATGCTGAGCAATATTTAAAAGGCCTCAATAAACTTATTAAGTATTAAAATTATAGTGGCTTGTTATCTAATCATGGTGGAATTAAATTAGAAATCAATTATACAATGATATCTAGAAAATTCCTGAATATTTGGAAAAAACACACTACTAAATATTTTATAAGTCACAAAAGAAATCACAAGGGAAATTAGAAAATGTTTTCAAAAGAGTGATAAAAACAAGCAGCATATCAAAGTTTGTAGACTATAACTTAAGCAGATCTCAGAGAGAAAGGTATTGCTTTATTTTTTTTTTTTTTGAGAATTGAGCAGTTACAATTTATTTACTGACAAAAAACTAATAAGAAGAAACTTATCACCCCAAATTGCATTTTCATGTCTAGGAATATTTCCTTTGTATGAAAGGACAAATGTTTTTTTTTTTGTTTGTTTTTGTTTTTGTTTTTTTTGTTTATTATAGCTTATTATGGGGGTACAACCGTTCTGGTTAAGTATATTGCCCATGCCACTCCCAACCCCCCGAGACCGAGCCTCAAGGGTGTCCATTCCCCCAACAGTGCACATCGCACTCATCATGTAGGTAAACACCCGTCCCCTCCCCCACCCCCAACACCCCGAGTCATATC
>JAQIFY010004804.1:0-11495 GCA_028533085.1 Varecia variegata | reverse complement strand
GGGGATGGGTGTATACCTACATAATGAGTGCGATGTGCACCGTCTGGGGAATGGACACGCTTGAAGCTCTGACTCGGGGTGGGGGGCATGGGCAATATACATAACCTGAACTTTTGTACCCCCATAATATGCTGAAATTAAAAAAAATAAAACAGGAAGGCAGATAAAAGAGAAAGAAAAAAACAAACAAAACAAAAATTAAGTAGGCATTTAAGCCTAACACATTATTAATTAATTTAAATGTTAATGTTCTAAGTACACCAATTAAAATATAGAAAGTGGAAGAGTGGATTAAAAAACATGACCCAATTATTTGCTGTCTATAGGAAGGTCACTTCCAATATAACTATATAGGTAGGTTAAGAAAAAGAAAGAAAGAAAGTTTGGTTCTTGTGAGGCTCTGGTCACAATTGGTCAATATAAAAGTTGTTTTACATATATTATTGTTTAAAGACACCTTATTTAATATATATTTTGATTTATTAACATTGAACTTACAGTCAATAGCTTTATAACTCATGCTTGAACAAAGCTTATCTAACCCAAGTATTTTCTCTATATCACAGCCTTCTTATGCCTAGGAATACTAGAGAGCAATTCAGTACTATGCTTAGGGACCTTTCTAAACAGCAAAATGACCAATAAAAAGCATAAAAATGTTTAAAATGTGGCCCTAAATACACTGTGAAAAGGACACTTGTTTATAATGTAAAAGTTGAAATAAGAAGACAAACCATTACCCTGTTAAATTTAAAATCTGATTTTTTTCATAACCAGTTTTTGTTGTCATTTTTTCTTTTACATAGTTCACACTTTCTTGTTTCTTTGCATGTCCCACAATTTTTTGTTTAAAATTGGCAATTTTGGGTAATATTTTGTAGCATATCTAGACACAAATTCCCTCTCTTGGGCTTGCCATTGTTTGCTTATTTACTTGTTTAGTTACTTTGGTATATTATTTTAATAAAGTCTTTTCTCCTGTAGCATGAGGCTTCTAATGTTTCTCCACAGACAGCACAGCCTTGGGAATGTGTCAGGAGGAAGGGTTTAGGCTGTCTCTATCTGTTATCTGTTGAACTTTCTTCCTACTTCAGTGGGTGTCACACCCAGCTGTTATTCTCCACTAATTGCCAACTAATTGCTCAATAGGCTTCAACCATGCCCTGGGGGGAAAATTGCTCCACAGTGTGATCCAATTAAACTCAGGCAAGAGTAGTTTTTCAGGTCTGTCTTTGAGAATGTTTTAACCTCAGAAGGACTCTTCTTTGCCATAACTTTCTCTTCTTCTTGGTAAACTAGCTTGCTTATGGTTTGACTCTTTGCTTTCACATAGCTACTAGTCTCCTTTTAATTGTTTGCCACCAAAATCTTTATTGTTTTGGGGAGTGCCCTTAAGTCTGAACTTCCTCAAACTGTGTTAAAAATAAAGTGAGTTTCTTTGGAAAGATATTTTGAGTTGTTTGTTCTTGTGATCTGCCTCTCTCCCTGGGTAAAATCTGTGAGCACCTGTTCCAGGTGCTGAGTAGAGGCAGTAAAATTTCCTCATTTTGGACCACCTCTCTGGTATGATACTTCTGTCCTATGAGTGAACTGGGGGGAAGACAAGAAGGACCCCAGTATTCTCAGCCTGCTACAACTGTGGTAGAGCCTCCCCTCATGAATAGGGTTTGGGTGAATGATATGAGCCCCCAACCTCTCAGCTGAACTCACCAGGAATTTAGCATCTGCAACTTAAACAGTGTGAAAATGATGGCATCCTGGCCCTCCCAGTGAGACATGAGACACAATATTCCTTGTTTTGTATCTGAAAAGAGAAGTAGCCCTTTTCCTGGCCTCACCTGCACAAATTAAGCTTACAAGATGAGCTGGAGGAGAATAAGAGAATAGGTCATATGTCAAGTTCCACAGACTCACTGGTTTTACTGAAAGTCAGTTAATTTTCTCAAATAAGAGTTTCTTCATTCGTTACATGCCCTTAGGATAATTTCCAAAGGCTTTATATTGTTTTTAAATTTTTACACCAATTATGATTGTTTCACTGAGGAACATATTCACTGGACTCCTCATACCACCATTCTGGAAGTCAATAAATAATTTTAAATGAGTTTGCTTAATATTACATTCCAATTTTAAGTGATATAAACATTATAACATTTTATAAAACATAATAAAATAAAATAAAAAGTAAAAAAAAGAAGAATGCTGAGAAGGCAACTCCAAAAAAAATTAAATAAATAAATAAAACACCTGGTTCTCTGTCAAGTTCTTTCTAGCCAAATTTAACTTGCATCTTTCTGAAACCTCTTCTCTCTATATATCATTCATTCTATTGTAACATCTTAACATCATTCCTTGTATATAATTACTACTCAAAAACCACTTACTGAAATAGTAAATTCCATATATGTCCCTGCTCTGCAAATATAAGGACCAGTTATTTTGGTCTTGTTTTTGTCTTTTTCTCATGTTTATTTTTATGTATTTCAATAGATTTAGGGGGTACAAATGTTTTTTTATTACATGGATGAATTGTAAGTGGAGAAGTCAGGGCTTTTAGTGTACCCTTCACCTGAATAGTGTTCATTGTACCTGATAAGTAATTTTTCATTCCTCACTCTATTTTATTCTCCCCACTTCTGAGTCTCTACTGTCTATTATACCACTCCAGTTCTAAAGGACCCTACTATCATCCTTTCTCCCCTTCAGCCTTTCTGGAAAAATTTTTAAATAGAATCCTGCTGTCTAGTTTTAGGCCAGGACATTTTCTTTTTTTCCTTTCATGCAGGAAATCACTTACCATGAATCAAAAGGTTTTTTTTTGAAAATAAGAATATAAGTTTAAAAATACATAATTTGATACTTTAAACATTTTTAACTAGGGGAAAATATTGATATAAAATCATGCTCATGTACATATATACAATAAATTTACATGGATAGTAATAATTTGAGTATATAATTTTATGAAGTGATATGAATGCCTATTTGTAGACACTATTCATTTATTTTTATAAAATTAAGGGTGAAGATTATAAAATTCAGTGTTGACTGTCATTTAGCCAATTGAAAAAGCCTATATTCTTAAGATGTTGATTTCCTGATTAGAGGAGTATTAGTAGGGTGACATCTCAAATGTAATGTTTGCCTCCCCCCACAAAAAGTGGAAGAAACAAAAGGCTTTGTATTAAAGGTAAAATGCAGTGGACAGAGAGTTAGAAGTACTGGAATTAGGACTCAGAATCTCTCAATGCATGAACTCAGGTTAGGTTGTTTGTTGTTGCTGTTTTGCTTTGTATTACCTCCTTTGGACTCAATTTCAAATTATAAAATAATGGGTGGTTGAACTAGATGGTCTATGTGGACACTTTTACTTGTGCAACACAATGAATGGCTATAAATATTTAATTTCAGTTTCTGACTCAACTGTAAAAATAGTTTCAAAAACAAGCCTTGCAGCAGGAAAGCTTTCTCTACCATAGCAACTACAAGGATCATGTTACTTTGTGATGCAGCAGAGGTACAAGTTTGCAGCACATATGAAGATGCTTATTATATCACTACTGTTTACCATCACACATACAGGCATATGGCATTTGTGAATCAGAGATAGTAAAAGAAATGCTATAAACAAAGAGGAGGAAAACCATGGGATCCTTCTTTTTTCCTACCTGACCAGAGATGTCTCTGCTTAAGCCAGTTGACAAGCATAGATTCTATGCATAATCAATAGTTTTTTAAGGGTTGGATACACAAAGATCAATAGGAAATGTTCATTGCTTTAGATCTCACAGTTTTGTGAGGAGAAAATAACATGTATTCAACTAAATACAAGAAGGTGTTATAAATACTATCATGGAGTCAAAACACAGCTATACAGATACCAAAGGTTAGAATAAAACCTCCTTACCTGGTATATAAGGGGGTCCCAACCAGGAGTAAATCTCTTTCTTGTTTCAACACAAACCATACCAGCCACTATACCTATTTGCATCCTACAATCATGCTACACTGAAATTTGTCCTATTCCCTGTTATAGTCTGAGTTTTGTGCCAAAAAATCATTAATCTGCCATTCTGCTTCTGTAAAACCTGCTTGCTCCTGCTTGCTACCCCCAACACAGAAATTCCTAAGTGACTACAACACCCATGTTCTGCGTTAAATGATTACAGCCCCCACGTTTTGCATGAAGCTATTACAACACTCATGTTTTGCGTGAACAAGATATGGCCCAGAGCCCAAACTGCCCAGATCCTGTTACACCAAAGATAACAAAATGATATAATGCTTACTCAAGGCTTTTTGTACACGTGCTTGCTCTGTCTTAATAATTGTTCACCCACAAACTTACAATATAAAAACTTTCTGTTTCAAAGGCTCACTGCTGCTCTCTGTGCCACCTTTGGGCGGTGCAGAGGGTAGTCGCTGGCCAGCTAATAAAGACTCCTGATTTGGCTCCATTCGGTCTTTAGGTGGTCATTTCTCACATCTCAGACCATAACATTTGGAGGCCCCAGTGAGATCCTGTGCTAATATAGAGCACCTGGCGACCACCGGTGCCTGGAGACCAGTTGCGGAGTCGAGTGTCTTGCCTAGGGGAAGGCCTCTGAGAGACGTTCCTCAGCCCCAGTCAGAGGCTTGATAATGCACCGGCCCCCGACACCTTCAAAACTGCAAATTCTTCTGGACAAGTCTTCTGGTTCTGTTCACCAGTGAGTTCTTTTCTGGTATGTTTCTGGTTCTGGAGTTGTATGGTGCCTCAGGAGATTGGCTGGATGCAGCTTCACTCCTCAGGCGGGTTCCAAGAGGTGAGACATCACCTGGAACTTACTGTCAGGATATGACTCTGTTTCCCTTTTCCTGAGTCCTGGCCAGATTCTTGGAATCTGACTCTGTTTCCCTTTTCCTGAGTCCTGGTCAGATTCTCGAATCTGACTCTGTTTCCTCTTTTTCTCAGGCAAGTCCTGGGACGTGAGGCATCACCTAGAACTTTCGAGTCCTGGTTGGATTCCTGGTACTTTCTTTTGGATTACTACTTTCATTTCTCTTGGCTTCGATTCCATTTTGGTTTCACCTGTCGTCCGGGTCCTAGGTTATAGTTTCGAACTTTAAAGAATGGTGCGCGCTTATCATTGGGATCCGTGATTGTCAGTTTCCTATCTGTCTTTTTCCTGAGGCCGTCTGGGATGGTAGAACCGGACCTCCCTCTCCCTCTGCCTCTCTTTCTGTCTGTGCCTTTCTCTGTGTGTGGTCTTCAGATCTTTTTAGGTGGCTGAAATTTCTGGTTTTCTGGTTTTCTTTTTCCAAAGAGTGGGAGGCACCCGAGAGGCATGAGACCAGGGCCACTCGGTGGAAATTCTCGTTCTGGTTTTTTGGTTTCCTGGTATTCTGGCTTCTGGGTGGTTCGTACAGAGCCAGTCTAATATGTCACCATCGGCACTTTTGGGTTGTTGGTCCTGTTGGGGCTTTGGTGTCTCTCTTGGATTACATCTTAATTAGTTGTAAGTGTGAAATTGTGTGACTAGAATATAAAATTGGGTCACGGTCTAAGGTAACGATAAGGCCGACCCCAGGGCTGCCCAACCTGTCCCTCCGCTGCCACCCGCCAGGTGCAGCATGGTCGGTCAAGAATGATATTATCTGTCTTTGTCTTTGTGGAGTTCTTTTGAGTGATATCGGCCAATTGTGTTTCTGTTTGTTCTGGTCTGTCTCCTTATGCTGTCTTTGTCCTTATGCCTCACAAAAAGTAGTTCTTTTGTCACCAGTATGGACCAGTCCTTGTCTTGTGTCAAACATGGTCTTCTTAGATGTTGAATTGTGTCTAATTCAGAGCTTATTTAAAGGTTGATTCAAAATATAGATTTAAAAAGAAAATACAAACAAGATAGAAAGTAACCAGTAAAGTAAGAGAAAGAGATGTAAAAAGGCTATGACTATATAAACATATTTTTGGTAAGAAAAGTATAACAGAGAGGAGAATAATATTGTATAAGAAGGAATCTTGTATGGTAAAAAAGGGGAAGTTAAGACAAAACAGAAAGTTTTAAGTATGTTGTAGCTGGTCTGTGCAAGTTGAAAAAAAGTCCATGAAAGGGGATTTAAGCCTCTGATATTTGACAAAAAAGTTTCCAAAATCCAAATTCCAGTCTTTTTGACCTCAAAAGCCAGCTTTTTAAAAATATTAAGGCCACTGAAAGTCTAAAAAAGACATATTGGGCTTGTTTTGTATGCTAAAACTATACAAAAAGCATTGTCAAATAAGAAATGGTGTTAACTTTCTTGGGATTATATTTATATAAACATGTTGTTAATGTATGTTCTAAATTGTAAAATAGTGATATATCTTTGTATATATTATCAGTAACAATCGTAGTTATGTTACGTTGTTGTATGCCACAAAATTAACCAACTTTGTCAATTGTCTCTCTACCCATGGCTATTCTAAGAGTTTTGTCATCCATAGACAATTCCTGGCCCTGACGGGCAACCTGCGTTTGCCTTCCCTACCACACACCCGGACTGGGACCCAAATGAGGAACGAGGTAAGGAGGCTCTCGAGTGGTATCGTCAGATTCTGCTAGGAGGCATATGGGCTGCGGCTAAAAAGTCGACCAATCCGTTGAAGGTAAGCGAAACCATACAGGGACCTAACGAGTCTCCGACGGTGTTCCTAGAACGCCTTTTTGAAGCTTACCGCCTGTATACTCCCATAGACCCAGAGACACTAGAGAATAGACATGCCATTAATATTGCCTTTGCCACTCAGTTGGTCCCTGATATTAGGAGAAAGCTTCAGAGATTAGAAGGATTTAAGGAAAAATTGTTGTCTGAGTTAATAAAAATTGCCCAGAAGATTTATAACAACAGAGAGAATCCTAGGACTGCCCAGTCTAAAAGATAGCCAAAATTCTCGCATCCACTATGGTGGAATAAGAGAAATATAAAACTGAAAAAGGCAAGAGGCCCAAAACACCAGAGGGGGATACTAAAAGGAAGAAGACCAGCCTAAGCTGTGACCAGTGTGCCTACTGCAAAAAACATGGTCACTGGAAAAACGAATGTTCTCACTGAAAGCAGGAGGTGGCTAAACCTGTGCCAGTCTTCATGGAGGACACAGACTGACGGGGCCGGGGCTCCATTCTGATAAGCCCCCAGGAGCCCAAGGTAACTCTGAATGTGGGGGACAAACCTATAGAGTTTCTGCTAGACACTGGAGCCACCAAGGATCAAGCCACATATAAAAGGGCTACTGAGGACTTGCTAACAGAATTAGCCCAGTTAGGCTACCACCGTGTTCCAGCTAAAAGGCTCATCTTTGTGCCCAGACAGCAACCTACCTAGGGTACGAACTAAAGAAAGGCAAACAAACCCTCTCCAGCAGTAAAATTAAAGCTATCCTAAAGATTCCACAGCCCCAAACTAAGAAACAAGTTTGAGAGTTCCTGGGGGCAGTGGGGTACTGCAGACTCTGGGTCCCCAAGTTTGCTTAGATAACAAAACCCCTATATGCTAGCATAGGGGGAAAGAGGGACGCTCTGACCTGGAATAAAAATGAGGCTAAAGCCTTCAAGAGCGTCAAACAGGCGCTTGTGAGTGCCCCTGCACTGGCCTTGCCAGATTTGACCAAGCCTTTCCAGTTATATGTTGCTGAAAACTGAGAGATAGCTAAAGGGGTCCTAACTCAAAAACTAGGACCCTGAAACACACCGGTTGCATACCTGTCTATAAGGCTGGACTCTGTAGCATTTGGCTGGCCAGGCTGCTTGCAGGCCATTGCTGCGACCGCCGTCTTGGCAAAGGAAGCCTCCAAGCTCATTTTGGGGCAGGACTTGTGTATAATTGCCCCCCCCACTCGGTGGAGGCTCTACTAAAAATCCCCCTCCCCCCCGGAGAGGTGGCTTTCAAACTCCTGCATAACCCAGTATCAGGTTCCATTGCTAGACCCCCTCAGAATCCGGTTCCTAAAGATAGCCTCCGTCAACCCTGCCACCTTGCTCCCGGATGATGAGCCGTCAGAGCCACTCCATGACTGTCTCAAAATGCTCAAGTCTCTCACCAACCTGAGAGCTGACCTCACTGACCGCCCATGGCTGGACCCCAATGAGAAATTATACACAGATGGGAGCAGCTACGTCTCAGAAGGAGTCAGGTGTGCAGGGGTGGCTGTTGTAACTGCAGGCCGGGTTATCTGGGCACAGGCTCTCGGACATGAAACCTCAGCCCAAAAGGCTGAACTCATAGCCCTGACCCAGGCACTGAGATGGGGGAGAGCCTTCACAATGGCACATGTACATGTGACACTTTACCAAGAGTAAGGAATGACTCCCCAGTGATGAGAGACAATGCTTACGGTGACGCGACAGCACGAAAAGTCACGCAAAAACCAGTGGAGACTCTCCTAACTCTCCCTGTTCTGCCAGAATGGCTCCTGCCAAACCCCCCAAACTACACCAAAGAAAAAGTTAAATTAAGAAAAGCCCTGAAGACTAAAACTGATTCAGGAGGTTTGAAAATCCTCCCATACAATAGGGTCTTAATCCCTGAACACCTATGACAAGATCTAATCAGACAAATACATCAGAACACCCACCTTGGCAGCACCAAGTTAACCGAACTTCTCTAGAGGGACTACTATTTTCCTCAGCTACATCAGATGGCCCAGCAGGTAACAACAAGATGTATTGCCTGTGCACAAGTCAATTCAGGTAAAGGGACTAAGGGACTAATCCTACCCCCCCCTCGGGACCAGGTTAAGGAGACAAGCCCCGGGGGAACAGTGGAAAGTGGACTTTACAAAAATAAAACTAGATAAATACAGATATCACGACTTGCTTATATTCATTGACATCTTCTCTAGATGAGCAAAAACTTTTCCTATGAAGTCAGAGACAGCACAGGTAGTTGCAGAAAAGTTAGTGACTGAAATTGTTCCCCAATTTGGCCTCCCACTTGCACTGGGGTCTGACAATGGCCCGGCGTTCATTGCCCAAACAACTCAATTATTAAATTACACTGTGCTTATAAGCCTCAGAGTTCAGGACAAGTAGAAAGAATAAATAAAACTTTAAAAAACATTAAGCAAGTTAAAACTAGAGACTGGCGCAGACTTGGTAAGCCTCCTTCCCTTTGCCCTACTAAAAACCAGATATACTCTGTATGTTGAAGGCATAACCCTATGTAAAATCATGTTCAGCCAACTAACCCCACTCCCAAGAAAGCTCTATTTCGGGTACAGCCTGGAGACCTGGTCTGGATAAGAAAACTTCAGCCTGCCAGCTTAGAGGCCAGGTGGACTGGACCCCTGCCAGTGATCCTCACCACACCAACAGCCATGAAGGTTGGCGGAAAGTACCACTGGATCCACCACATGTGGATCAAAAGGCGACCCCAGATCAACTCCCTGAAAAATGAATCACCCGGCCCACTGAGGATCCACTAAAGAAAAGACTTCCCAGAGACTCCTCTGATTCCTCCTAGTTATCTGTTTTAATCCAGCAGACGACACCCCCCACCAGCCTATAAACTACACTTAGGTGATTACAAAGATAATAAATGACACTGTCATAATTAGGCCCGGAGAGCCTTAGCAAAGGCTAGGCTGGAGCCTGTCCAAGCTCCCCGACCCTCTGCTGCCTCTAAAGACATGTCCTGAGTGGTCTCCTCCCCTTCTTCTCAGGCCGGGAGAAAAGACTGCCCTTTAAACACAAAATTCCACTCCATACTTAAAAGATAAATCCTTAGACACAAGCTAAGCACCTTATTTGCTTGAGACATTTGTGGGGGGGGGGGGCAGGGTGATGCAGATAGCCAGGAAAAGTTTGAAATAGATTGTTTGTGAAATCATTTTCAACAGTATATATTAATATATTTAACAGTGCTATAAACACCAAAAAAGGGGGCAAGGTTAAAAGCACTTGTCATCTCTAGCAGTCCTAATCCCCGTAGATGACTACACTTTTGTCAGCCATAACAAAACAAGTTATTCCCATTCTGCTGACACTGCTCCTTGGCCCCTGCATGATAAACAGCCTAATTTCTTATGTTAAACAAAGAGTTCAAACTGTCAAACTTATGGTCCTCCAAATCCACTATCAACGTGTCTATGATGTTAATACTAAAGAATCAATGATTTGATTCCTCCTAAAAAACAGTGGGGAATGTTACAGTCTGAGTTTAACGCCGAAAAATCATTAATCTGCCATTCTGCTTCTGTAAAACCTGCTTGCTCCTGCTTGCTACCCCCAACACAGAAATTCCTAAGTGACTACAACACCCATGTTCTGTGTAAAATGATTACAGCCCCCTCATTTTGCATGAAGCTATTACAACACTCATGTTTTGCGTGAACAAGATATGGCCCAGAGCCCAAACTGCCCAGATCCTGTTACACCAAAGATAAGAAAATGATGTAATGCTTACTCAAGGCATTTTGTACATGTGCTTGCTCAATCTTAATAATTTTCCACCCACAAACTTACAATATAAAAACTTTTTGTTTCAAAGGCTCACTGCTGCTCTCTGTGCCGCCTTTGCGCAGTGCAGAGGGTAGTCGCTGGCCAGCTAATAAAGACTCCTGATTTGGCTCAATTCGGTCTTTAGGTGGTCATTTCTCATGTCTCAGACCATAACATTCCCAAATATGCCCTGCCCGTTCAAAACTGTGCCAATAAACACATCATCCCCTCTGTTTTAAAGTCACTATCCATTCTCACTGTTTGCAAACTGCAATCCAACCATTGATGACCAGAAATACATTCTGATTTTCTTAGGCACCAATTTATCCCCTCTAGCTTCCCTCCTTATATTTACTTCTATTAGAACATTTACCAGATTTCATTGTAATTTATCTGTTAACAAATCTGTCTCAAGCATCTCTAGTAAACATTATAGTAAAAGGTGTCCAATTTGTAAACCACTTTTTGTTACCAGAGCATTCTGAAGTCAAATTCATTTTAAATTTTAAAATATTAAAAAATTATTTTTTCTATATCTGTGAAAAATGATGTTGGTAATTTAATAGGAATTGCATTGAATTTGCAACCTGGGCCGGTTCACCCCTCCTTAGGCAAACTGGTGGTCCCCCGCTCCCGGGAGGTCACCATATTGATGCCGAACTTAGTGCGGACACCCGATCGGCATAGCGCACTACAGCCCAGAACTCCTGGACTCAAACGATCCTCCTGCCTCACCCTCCCGAGTAGCTGGGACTACAGGCGTGTGCCACCACATCCGGCGGAATTGCATTGAATTTGTATATCACTTTGGGCAGTATAGACATTTTGACAATGTTGATTCTTCAGATCCATGAACACGGTATGGATTTCCATCTATTTACATGCTCTGCGATTTCCTTCCTCAGTGTTTCGTAGTTCTCCCTATAGAGGTCCTTTACCTCCTTAGTTAAATATATTCCTAGGTATTTTATTTTCTTTGTTGCTATTTTGAAGGGTATTGAGTCCTTAATTTGGTTCTCCGTTTGACTGTTGTTGGCATATATG
>JAQIFY010004803.1:0-11496 GCA_028533085.1 Varecia variegata | reverse complement strand
GAGTCTTTCCTACATTTTCTTCTAGAATTCTAATAGTTTCATTTCTAAGGTTTAAGTCTGTTAACCACCGTGATTTAATTTTTGTGAGAGGTGAAAGGTGTGGGTCCTGCTTCAGTTTTCTACATGTGGCTATCCAGTTTTCCCAGCACCATTTATTGAATAAGGAATCTTTTCCCCAGAGTATATTTTTGTCTGCTTTTTCAAAGATTAGATGGCCATATGAGGATGGTTTTATATTTGGATTTTCTGTTCTGTTCCACTGGTCTGTGTCCCTGCACTTGTGCCAATACCAAGCAGTTTTAGTAACCACAGCCTTGTAGCATAGTTTGAAGTCTGGCAAATTAATACCTCCCAATTTGTTTTTATTGCTTAAAATTGTTTTTGCTAAACGGGGTCTTCCCTGGTTCCATACAAAGCGTAAGATTATTTTTCTATATATGTGAAAAATGATGTTAGTAATTTAATAGGGATTGCATTGAGTTTGTATATCACTTTGGGCCGTATAGACATTTTAACAATGTTGATTCTTCCGATCCATGAACACAGTATGGATTTCCATCTATTTACATGGTCTGCGATTTCCTTCATCAGTGTTTCATAGTTCTCCCTATAGAGGTCCTTTACCTCCTTAGTTAAATATATTCCTAGGTATTTTATTGTCTTTTTTGCTATTTTGAAGGGTTTTGAGTCCTTAATTTGGTTCTCCGTTTGACTGTTGTTGGCATATATGAATGCCTCTGATTTGTGTGTATTGATTTTGTATCCTGAGACTTTACTGAATTCATTGATCTAGTTATCAATTTCACTGCTGCATTTTAACCAGTGAATTCCCTCCATTAGCTTTCACATCACCACACTCTCCTAGTTATTGCTTTTTTTAAAAAATTTATTTTTAAATTTCAGAATATTACGAGGGTACAAACACTTTGATTACATATATTGCCTTTGCACTGCCAGAGTCAAAGCTACAAGTGTGTGCATCCCCCAGACAGTGCAGACCGCACCCATTAGGTGTGAATTTACCCATACCTTTCTCCCACTCCCACCTGCCTGACACCCGATGAATGTTACTTCCATATGTGCACATAAGTGTTGATCAATTAGTACCAATTTAATGGTGAGTATATGTGGTGCCTGTTTTTCCATTCTTGTGATACTTCACTTTGAAGAATGGGCTCCAGCTCCATCCAGGATAATACAAGAGATATTAATTCACCATTGTTTTTTTATGGCTGAGTAGTATACCATGGTATACATATACCACATTTTATTAATCCACTCATGTATTGATGGGCACTTGAATTGTTTCCACATCTTTGCAATTGTGAATTATGCTGCTATAAACATTCAAGTCCAGATCCAGTTATTGTTCTTTATTTGAGCTCTCTGTTGAAATGTTTAATTGGGCATTCCTGAGGGCTTAGTCCTTCATCCTTTTCTCTTCTCTCCTTATATTGTCAGTTATTAATATCACTTCTCTGAATGATTCTAACATCTATGTCTGTATCCCAGATCTCTCTTGATCTCAAGCTTCATGTATTCCATTATCTGCTAGACATTCCTACCTACCGATATGACAAATATAAATCAAAACAAATCTCTCCTATTCAACTTTGTGTTCTTTATCTGAAAAAGTCTTTCCTCCTTTTGACTTCCTTTTTTTTAAATCTATGATCATCTTTAACTTTTCCCTCCTTCTTTCCATGCTTTCCCCATATATCCAAAATACCTCTGGCATTTAAAATGTTAGTGCCCTTCATTAGAATGTAAGCCTTAGAAGGGCAGGGACATATTTTTTCACCACTCTATTCCTAGAGCCTGACAGATTAATACTCAATAAATACATTTTGATTACCTGAATGAATGAAACTGTTCATCCATCTGTATATTCATTGCTGGCTGAGAAAACGCATCTGTTTCCTCTTTTATTCTGAAGACTATCACATTAGATCTGGCTCACATTACCTCTTGCCTGGACCATTGGGCCAGATTCCTAATTTGCCTCTCTACATCTAGGTCTACACGCCAGAAGACAGAGGTATAAAGTAAATATTCCTAATGCACAGCTCTGTTTTCAACCACCTGTTTAAAATCCTTCAGTATATTTGCAGCCCCATCTAAATAAACTGAAACTCCTTAGCACATCTTCCAGGATGTTCACAATTTGTCTATTTTAAATTGTATGTACTCTCAGCTCCTGGTTCTCAAATCTGATTTCATATGAGAGCCATTGGCAGTGCATATAAAATACTGATGTTTGGGGTTCACCACAAACCAGTTAATTGGAATCTCTGGGTTGGCACTGGCATCTGTAGTTGTAAAAGCTTCCCACGTGATTCTAATGTGCACCTGGGCTTAAGGACTTCTCTAAGCCAACTGCACTGTTTTTTGTTGCCTATATTTGGCTTCTTGCTCCCCTAACTTTTGCTTATGCTTTTTCTTTGACAGACCTCCTCTGTGGCCATATCCAACATTTTTTCAGGTATAATTAACACAGAGTAAAATGAAGAAATTTTAAGTACTCAGTTTGACACATTTTGAAAATTATATACATCCATATAACCACCACCCAAAATAAGAACATTTCATCACCTTAGAAAGTTTGTTTATGCCCTTTTCCAAATAGTTTCTCTCCTTCCCAGAAACCACTTTTGGACTTCTAACTATGTATTAGTTTTACCTGTTCTTGGTTTTGATAACATTGCAATCATGTTGTGTGTACAATGTTTTGTCTGATATCTTTCTCTCAATAAAATGTCTGAGATTTCTTAGTTATTTTATGTACAGCACTTATTCTCTTATTGGGGAGTAGTATTCAATTGTATAAATATACTACGGTTTGTAGATCATTTCATTATTTATTGATTTTTTGATCAATGAACATTGAGCTGTTTTGATACATTCAATATTTGAAGCCCTACCAATCCTTCAAGACTCAGTTTAAATTTTAACTTTGTCATGAAGTCTTTTCTTATTCCACATTTATAAGTAATATTTCTTTTCCCTGAACTCCCATAGCATTTTGTCACTGTCTGAAACAGTGCAGAATGTATGAGTTTAAAATATATCTCTATCACAAATGAATTGATATTGGGTAACCCGGTATATTTGTTTTCTATTGTTGCAGTAACAAATAGCTACAAATTTAGTGGCTTTAAACAACACTAATTTATAATCTTACAATTATGGAGGTCAGAAGTCTGACACGAGTCTCACTGGGCTGGATCAAGGTGTTAGAAGGGCCATATTTCTTTTTGTATGCTTTGGGAAAGAATCCATTCCCTTGCCTTTTCCCAGCTTCTGCAGACTGTCCATATTTCTTGGCTTGTGGTCCCCTTTCTCCATCTGCAAAGCCAGCAACTGAAAGTTTAGTCCTTCCTGCGTCATATCATTTTGACCTTTTCTTCTGCCTCCCTCTTCTACTTCTTTTAAAATTTATATTTATTGTATATATTTATGAAGTACAACATGTTTTGATATACACACACATAGACATTATGGAATGAGTAAAGCAAGCTAATTAACGTATCCATCACCTAATTATCATTTTTTTGTAGTGAAAACATTTAAAATCTACTTTCTTAGCAATTTTCAAGTATGTGATACAGTATTACTGACTGTAGTCACCATGCTGTAAAATAGACCTTCAGGATCTATTTCTCCTGTCTTACTGAAACTTTGTACCCTTTGACTGATATCTCTCCATTTCTCCCCCCACTCCCACTCAGCCCCTGGTAACCACCATTCTATTCTCTACTTTTATGAGTTTGACTTTTTTAGATTCCACATATAGGTGAAATCATGTTTATAAGTATTTTTATTTCTGTATTTATTATTTTACTCAGCATAATGCCCTCCAGGATCATAGTTGTCACAAACAACAAGATTTCCTTCTTTGTTAAAGCTGAATAGTATTCCATTATATATATCTATATAATGTGTATATTCACATTTTCTTCATTCATTGATGGATACTTAGGTTGTGACTACAATGGCCCAATCCATATAATCTAGGATAATCTTCCTATTTTAAAGTCATCTCATTGGCAACATTAATTCCATCCTTTATAACCCTTTGTCCTGTAACATAACATATTCACAGGTATCAGAGATTAGGATGCGCACATTTTTGGAAGAAGAGCATTATTCTGCATAACATATCCCCTCTCTTGCATTTCAGTTTCCTTATCTAGAGAATAAGATGAATGCTACCTACTTCATAGGATTGTAGTGAGGATAAAAATTAAATGAGTTAATATATCTAAATTGCCTAGCACAGTTCCTGTGAAAACTGAGCAGAATCATTCATTGAACAAATATTTATTGAGATCCTACTTTGTGGTAGGCACTATTGTTGGTGTAGGCGATGCAGTATTATCACCAAGTATCTGCTTCATGTATCATAGTGTACATTCTAGTTGGAGGCAATAGGTAATAACCAATTAAATAAGTAAATACATAGAATTTCAGAAAGTGATAAGTGTTGTAGAGGAAAATAAAGCAGAGTAAGGGATAGAAAATGATAGATGTTATTTTATATCAGGTGATTATAGATAGCCTCTCTGATAAGGTGGTATTTTGAGCAAATTCTTGTAGGAGATAAATATCTGGGAAAAGAACATTATGGGCAGAGGGCACAGCAAGTATGTACAAAGACCCAGAAGTGGAGCAGGACGTTCCAGTGAGCTAGATTAGAGTGTCTTAAGGGGGAGAAAGGCAGGAGGTGAAGTCAAAGGACAGTGGAAACTTACAATTATTCTGTCATTTGCTGCTTTACAATTCTTTGTAGGGGGTTTGAGGGCATGAACTGTGTCTTTTTTTGTGATAAGAACATTAGAAATTTACTCTCTTAGCAATATTGAAACGTACAATATGCAATTATTAACTATATTCAGCACATTATGCTACTGATCTTAAAAAAAATCAAAACATTCCTGTCTTAGTGTTGTGTGCCTCTCAGTTTAGCACAATTCCAGACATGTGGTAACTGCTCAAGGCAACTTTGTTATATGAACTGATCATTATTTTTTTTTTATTTCAACATATTATGGGGATACAAAAGTTTAGGTTATGTATATTGCCCTTGCCCCCCTGAATTGAGCATTATTATACCTGCTATGTTATATTTAAGTAAGTTACTTAGTGCTTGTATCCCTTGATTAACCTAAATCATGTTTAGTCATCCATCATATAATGAAAATGTTCTTCCACCCAACTCTCTAATACCCTACCTTCCATTTTGGTGAATGCCTTTGCATAGGAAAAAATACTTTTTCATTCCATTTCTAGATGCCTATAGATTGTCTGCGGCTGGTTGATAGGGTACATTTAAACTTCTTGCCAAATAGTAGCCTTGGAACATGTTAGTTGCTTTATTTATTCACTCAAAGGGGCCCAGATGAAGAGAGACTATTAATCAGTTTTATGTGTACGCCCAGAGTCACAGGCTCCAGTTATTTCCATGATCTCACTAGTTACTGTGTTCTGAGGTGGCCCAGGAAGCCAGGAGTGTTTCAGAAGTTTCTAGGCAGATTTGGAAGTACTGGAAATTTTAAATTCACATCACTACTGTTAGGGTTTGTCTCTGTAGCTAGAGTTGCCAGATAAAATACAGTATGTCCAGTTAGATGTGAATTTCATATAAACAAAGAATAATTTCTAATATAAATATGTCTGAAATATTGCATCTAGCAAGCATGTTTATTCTAACAACAGTTTATTTAAAATTTTATCCAAAATTTACCTGAAATCATTTGTTTATCTGAAATTCGAATTTAACTTGGTGTTGTGGATTTTCATTTGCTAAATCTGACAATGATATTTGTAAACTAAAGTCCTGAGATTTCTATATCTACCTGAGACTACAATATCTGTTATGACTTCAGTTCTAGTTCTGTAAAGAGTTGTCCATATTCACTGTTTCTATTTCATCTAATTCCATACTCTTATATAAATCAACTCATCAGGCTTTTGTTGCCACTGTGAACTGAAATTATTCTGGTCAATATTCCCAGTGACTTCCACAGTGCTACGTCCATTGATTCCTTCCCAGCTCTCATCAGTAGCATTTGCTCAGTTGATCACTCCATCCTCCTTGGAGAACTATATACCCTTGTCTTCCAGAACACCACCTCCTCCTGTTTTTATTTCTATTAATATATAATAAGTTACTCCATCTTCATTTCCTTTGCTGGTTCCTTCTCATCTATCCTTCCTCTCAATATGGAAGAGATACCATATCTTCCAACAGCTCAGTCCTCATATTTTTGGTCTTCTCTGTTCTCACTCTCCTGGTGATCTAATCTTGTACCATAGCTTTAAATCTCATATATATTTTAATATCTCCTAAATTTGTATCTTTATCCCAGACTTATTCAGAGAGTTCCAAACTCAAATATCCAGTGGCTTACTCAAGATCTTTACTTGTATATACAATAGGCATGTCAAAGTCAATACATCAATAACTAAACTCCTGATCTTCCACCTTATCTCCCCTAGCCCTACTCCTTTCACAGTTTTTCCCATCTCGATTAATGGAAGTTCCATCTTTCTAGTCCTTAAGCTTTGACCTATTTACTTCTCACTGACATTCCACATCCAATCCATTAGAAATCATGTTGACACTTCCCTTAAGATATATCCAAAATCTGACTAATTCTCAGTGTCTCTATTGCTACCCTCCTGGTCCACCGTCTGTTAGCTGAATTATTATAGTAGCCTTTTAACTGGTCTATTCCTCTATAATCTATTATCTACACAGCTTCTAGAGTGATCTTTTTAAAAATATCAAATCATGTTATTCTTCACAATCTTCCAGTAGCTCCACATTTCTTTTTTTTTTTTTTCCAAAAAATAAATTTAATTAGTCAATCTGTAATTATGGTACAAATAAATTCCACTTAAATGTAATGTTCCAAACATGATAATTTGTTGAGTAAATCAAAGCATTGATACATTTTAATGTTCTTAAAGTTATGAAATCATCTAAGTTTCATAGAAAGGAAGCATTTCATGTATTTTAATTTGCCCCAGAAGTCCCTCTTTGTTAAGAAATAGAAAAGAAAAAAACAGTTTTTCTTTCATGACTTCTAAATTTGCCAATATTCTATGCCTGGAAGCAGTCAGTGGGTTTCTCGTGCTTTCCATACTGTAGTTCTGCAGCCCGGGTAGCCTGGACTGTGCTCAGTCTCACATGATTGTAGACCTTCCATTGGAGGGAACATTAGAGATTATTTAATCAAATCTTTTCATTTTATGAATAAAACTCAGAGGTCAGATGGGTTGAGAAGCGCTCCTGGGGACCCCGTACGTCACAGTGGCTCTGAGTGGGCAGCTCCATACAGCCCTGGCTCATTGGGCAGAACTTGCTGAAATCCTTGTCCCCAGCCCTGCAAGGCTGCCCTTGACAACTCAGCTGGGCAGGGCCCCAGTGGATTAAACAATTGTGTCCTGCTGCCCCTCCAGGTCTTACATCCAGGATTCATGTGAACACTCGGCAGGCCTGCAACACCGTCTGCAGCTGCTCTCCACCACTGTTTAGCTGGGCAGTGCAGCTCTCCAGGCACTGAACCCAAGTCAGCCTTAGTAGTGTATTATATGTACAAATATTTATGTACTTTCTGTTGTTCTTTTTCGTTTCTTTTTTTTTCTTATTAAGAAGCATGATTATTTGTTGTTTTTTTATTTATTATAGCTTATTATGGGGGTACAACAGTTCTGGTTAAATATATTGCCCATGCCCCTCCCATTCCCCCGAGTCTGAGCTTCAAGCGTGCACATTTCACTTAGAGTAAAAGTCAATCTTTACAATGGTTAACATCACCTAAGTGCTTCTTCCCACTTCTAACTTCATTACTTCTTTGATTGCATTTCTTGCTACTCCCTTCCTTGCTCACTTTGCTCCAGTCACCCTGGCCTCTGTGGTTTTCTATGAGTACTCCAGGGACAGTTTTGCTTCAGGACCTCTGTACTTGCTGTTCTTTCTGCTTATAATACTCTGATATCTGTACTTGCTGTTCTTTCTGCTTGTGATACTCTGATATCGCTCTTAAAATTCCATGTCGTCATGGCTTTCCTTCTCCCTCTCCCTTTTCCTCTCCCCTGCTCTATTTATCTCCCATGTACTTATTACATTATAATGGCTGATATAAGTTGACTCATTTTGTTTTATGCCAACCTCCCCCTACCTAGAATACAAAGCTCCGTGAGGGCAAGGATTGTTGTTTGTCTTATTTATTGTTCTGTATCTTCAATGCCTAGAGTGGTACCTCACATATAAAGAACTGAATAAATATCTTGGCATTTAGGGGGAACAGGAATGACTTAGAGCTGGGATAAGACCCCTTATAAAGGATGCTTCCCTGTAACATCACCTATTGGTCTAAGAATGGATCTATGTAGATCCAGAGGGCATAACTATAGGTAAAAAGCCACAGGAGAGCACATGTTATTTCATTCATTTAATAAGTATTTATGGTACTCTTTCCATGTACTGTGTACTGTGCTAGGTGCTAGAGATCCAATACTCCATATATTCTTATTCCTGAGGAACTTCTAGTTTAGTGGAAGAGACAGGCAAATAAATGGATAATTACATTAGGCTATGATAAGTACTAAAAAAGGAAATTGTGGCATAATATGGAAGCATACTAAACAGTCAGCCTAACTTAAACATTGCGGCATTAGGGAAGGCTTCATGGAAGAGGTGATATATAAGCTTACACTTGAAGGTAGGATAGATAAGTCTAAAGGGATGTCTTTGGGGATGAGACAGAGGGGGAGAAAATGTGAGCCAAAGTCCACAGGTGTGAAAACACTGTGTGTGGCTGGATCTCAGAATTGAAATGGGAGAAGTATGAGAGAAGAGCCTTAACAAATTAGAAGGGGCTAGATTATGAAGGACTTTACATGCAGGTAGAGGAATTTGAAATTTATTTTGAGGGCAAAGGAAAGTCATTGAAGGTTTTTTTTTTTTTAACATAAAAGAGTGAGTATGAGTTAGAAGCTTGTTAAAATGATTTAGAAGAAATATAAAGTTGCATAAAGAAAATTTGGATCGAATGCGAGGTTTTGAGGGTACTAGGAATGATTTTTTTTGCTATCTATGCATTAGCTAGGGAGCTGGACTCTGTGATCTCTAATACCCAAATCAGAAATTCCATAATTGTGTAACAAGGACTTTGTTCAGGGATGTGTTGCTTAAGAAAAGGGGTGGGGGAGTGGGATATGCTTCAAAGGAAAGAAGGAGAGTGAGTATAAAGAATCTCTAATGGAATTCTGTGCATGTGTGTGTTTGTGTGTGTGTTCGTGTGTGTGCATGCATGTGTGTGTAGTTGGCTTATTTCTTATGGCAAAGTAGCAATATTAAGTCCTGCATGTCCAAAAGAAAGAAATTATGCTCTCTTTGGCCTTCATTAACTTTGAATTCATACTTCAGGTCTCTCCCTAGTTATTTCTGATACCAAAGCATTTTAGAGATTCTCTGAAGTTCCTGGAGAAACTAGATTACCTTTAGGAAACTGTGGATATTTTTCACAGAAGACTATTTTGCCAACTGCTTTCCAAAAATAGTTCTTTCTGAAAGTAGCTACACAGATGTATTCTACTTTAATGAGTTTTGACAGGGAATTGAAATTGTTGCATTTTATTCAAGCCTTATTGAAATGGAAGCCTGTTGTTAGAATGTGCAGAACTGGTGCTCTTGCCTTTTTTAAAATAGATTTTCTGTCTATTTATATAAAGCAAATATTTGATGTTTATATTCTGCTAACTGTAATATACTTGAGGTAAAGATATGCAAGCAGGTATCTGGTGATTTTCAAAGAACGAATCTTAAGAAGTCAACACTCTCTGTGGGCCATAGTGGGACTGTTTTGATCTTCCTTAAGGAATGCAATATAAACCTCAATTCAATATAAGGTATTGTGTGGGAAAGATGTAAAGAGGCTTGTGTATCAGCCAGGACTCCAGCAAGAAATAGGGAATACACACAACTTGGATTCTGAATAACATTTAATGAAGAGACTATTTACAGAGGGTAGGCAGGGTTAAGGGAACCCTGAAGGAATGGTGAGATGCCCAGGGATTAGCAACAGTGGGAAACTCTCACGCTTAGGCCAGGGAGAGCTGGACCTGTGGAAGGGAAATGTGGAGTACCAGGCAGGGGTCACAAAGGAACATGGCCACTGCTTGTGCAACCCCATAAGGCAGAGAAGGGAGTTTAATGAATTTGGGAAGGCGATGCCAAAGGAGAATAGCCAATACACTTGTAAATTGGCTCTTTTTGGGAAAGGATTTTTTTTTTGTACTCCAGGCAGCCTTAGTTTTTTGGGGGGAATGTGTTAGTTAACATTGTAGCCAGGCTTAATTGGTGGTTTTGGAGTTCACAAATTCTATCCTTCCCTACAGTTCTTAACACAGGAAGTCCAAGCTGCGTTGCTGCTGAGTGTGGTAGATGAGGGACTCCTTGGTTAGGTTTCCTAAGAGGCATGTCCACTGTATACTTGTCACTAAAATTCAGACCATCCAAACCAAGTCAGTATGTTTTCGATTGTGTTCCTCTACTAAAATACAAAACCTTCAGATTCTTACGTATCTTACAATATCTGCTCTTTCCCCTTCAACAGAAAGTAGTGAAGAATGTAGAAACAGCACTAAATTGGGATTGGAAAGTCAGTCCCACTTCTGACCAGTCGAATGACCTTAACGCGTCTTTTTTTTTTTGCTGTGGCTAGTTTCCTCATCTTATTTTTTTTCAAAATATTAAGGGGGTACAAATGTTTTAGGTTATATATACCATTTTGTAGTGCTTGAGTCCTGGCTATAGTTGTGCCCATCATCCAAATAGTGTCCATAGTACCCATTAGGTTGGTTTATCCCCGCTCCCCATTGGTTGTTTTCCACTGAGTTTTACTTTCCTCTGTGCACACGTGTGCTCATCCGTTAGTCCCAATTTAATAGTGAGTACATATGGTGTTTGATTTTCCATTCTTGAGATACTTCACTTATCTTTAAAATAAGAGGGTTGAACTAGTGATTTTATTTTTTTTAAGGCAAGCATGAAAATGAGGTTTATTAAGGAGGGAAAGATAGGATTACAGAGCAAGAGCAAGATATCAGTTTACAGAATGAGATATATATGCCACAGATGACCACCAGACCCATTGTTGTAGGAAAAAAAAGAGCTAAACTAGTGATTTTAAAAGCCTCTTAGATCTCTAACGTTTTTGGAATCTAGAACAGTAATTTCCAACATCAACAGCACTTGAGCAGTTTTCCTGCAGTCCAGAACTATTCTTTCGGGTGTCCGCACTAAGTTCGGCATCAATATGGTGACCTCCCGGGAGCGGGGGACCACCAGGTTGCCTAAGGAGGGGTGAACCGGCCCAGGTCGGAAACGGAGCAGGTCAAAACTCCCGTGCTGATCAGTAGTGGGATCGCGCCTGTGAATAGCCACTGCACTCCAGCCTGGGCAACATAGCGAGACCCCGTCTCTAA
>JAQIFY010004802.1:0-11497 GCA_028533085.1 Varecia variegata | reverse complement strand
AGGGAAGTTTGTTTCACATAAAAAAAAAAAAAAATTGGAACAGATTTTGATACTGAGAGTTAAATAATACCATGACCAAAACCGAAGATAGTGGCATTGGCTTTGTAACTGTGGCAGGTGATGCCCAAGAGAATTTCTGGTAAACATTAATGAAAACCTAAGGAGAGTGTCTGCAGTGAGGGCTTAAAGAAAGTAAGAAAAAGATTACTGGAGCCTTGTTATGGAGTGGTGAACAGTTTGGCAACTCTGTCAGCTGCAGTAGGGCAGAACATAGGAAATGTACATAGTGAGCTCAGAAACGTAGGTAAGAAAATTTGGGGACACAGTATTGGAGCACTGATCTGCTTATTCTAGCTGCTCATAGGAAAATGTAAGAAGAAAGACATAAGCTTAAAAAAAGAAGAAAAAGGAAAAAAAGAAAGAAAAAATAAAAAGCCAAATATTTAAATTGTTAAGCAAAATATTCAGGAAATATAAATGAACCAGGGCTTGCTGAGCTTGGAATGAAAGCAGAAAACTGTTTCTCATTCCCATACTCTCCACATGGCAAACTATTCTGAAATTAAGAAATGGCTTCCAGGCAAAACTCCCATTTAGAGTGAACATGTGAGATCCTTTAAGGCCTCAGAAACATTTTCAATGATGCTTCATGGGCCCTTTCAAAGAGTCTCTCAGAGCAAGTCTCACAAACTCTTTCTATTAAACAATAGGGCCTCTAGGAAATCTTAAGGTCTATGACCCACAGAAATTTAATGTGGAGCAAAAGTAGAGAAGGGCTTCTCTTAAAGTATGGCTGTAACTTTTATCTAGCAGAGTGGATTATAAATTGATAGACAAAAATTCCAAACATCTTTTTAAGAAATTATACTAGCTTAGGCTGTAAATATCAGAGACAGTATGACGTAAAGAGTTGCCTTGGACTTGCAAACAACTGCGGGCAGGAAGAAGGCCAAGAAAACTGCAAATAGATTGTTTCTTAAAGAAAAGGAAAGTACTCAGAGAACAAAATCAGTAGTCCACAGAGTGGGGAAAAGAGATACAGAGAACAAATTCCAGGCAGTAAACCCAAGCCCTAATCAAGGAATTGGCACTATGTTCCTACATTTATTTCAGATTTTGTATTGACTGATAACTGCCGTGTTCTTCAAATTTCCCCCTTTTTGAATGATAGTGTCCATAACAGTTATCCTGTCCCTGTTACCTCTGCTGGCACTGTATGTGTGTGGTGGATAAACAATTTATCTTATTAGTTCTCGATTCTTCCAGATCAAGAGACATGGTATTTAAGAAGCTATATCAGAGTAGCAATACCCAAAAGCTTCATTTTCCCCTGGACTTTAATAGATGTCAGATACTAGGCTTCGATCTGATTTAATGGGATAGACTTTGGAGAAAGAAAGAATACAGTTTACATGTGGAAGGTACCTAAATTTTTGGGATCAGGGTATAAACTGTCGTACTGCATTTTCTGAAAATGGATGTCACTGCATTTTCTGAAAATGGATGTCAAACCATCTTCCATTTGGCATGATCTTAATGCAGTGTAAGTTTGATACTTCTTCATTTGAAATCTTTGTCCCATGTTCCTTATCTCTGGATTTGGGTGAGCTGTTTACTGTGGTGATAGTGGCACTTTGTAACTTCTGAGGCTAAGTGATGAAATGTTATACTGCTTCTGCCTGGCTCTTTTGGGACACTTGCTCTAGGAATACAGCCACCAGGCCATGAGGAAAAGCCAAACCGCTCATGGAGAGGTCCATGTGGAAAAGAACTGAGGCCAGTGGCCCCAGCTGAGCTGCCCCTGACAAATAGCATCTACTCCTTAGTCATGAGTGAGTCAATTGGTAAGAAGATCCTCTAGTCCCTACTTGAGCTACATCAGTGGATGCCGAATGGAAGCAGAGAAGAGCTGTCCCTACAAAGCTTCCCAAATTTAACAGTTGTGAGGAAAATAAAGGACCTTTTTTATTTCAAATCACTATGTTTTGAGAATATCAGAATATTTCCTGAAACCTGAAATTTATGTGAGATTCATCGAAAAATGGGAAAAAAAATATAGAGATTAGGTTCTAGGTAAAATTTCTATAGGTTTGAGGTGTTCATTTTGTTCTACTTTTTGGTAGAACAAATCTTCTTCTCAGGATTTGTCTGCAATGATTTTTATCAAAGTTAAGTTATCTCTACCTCTTCAAAGACCCTGGGCATGACCTCTAATTACTTTAGATGTGGTACTTTGAAAGTAAGTTCTGAATGACTGTAAACAAACAAATCTCATTTTAAAATTTTAAAAATATCTTAATATTTTCGATGTCTGTTGATCTTGAGAAAAATATTAAACTATTTTCTCAAAAAAGTCTTGCAATTACAGACTCTCTGCTATAAGATAGCTTAACTATAATCAACCAAAGAATTGCCTGATTGGTATCTGAAATAATGATAATATTATTTATTAGTTATCACCTACTGCCTGACAGGTACTGAATATCAAATATATTGAAGAGCATGTCAAAGAAATGACATGAGATGAAAGCATAAACTAGTTCACAGCTTAGAGTGTTACTGAACCTAGGAACTATATTCTGTAATCTCAAAGTTTATTTTCTCTGAAAAAGTAAGAACACCAGTTTTTCAGTGGAATTTAGTACTGTGAAAATAAGAAACCATAATAAACAGTGAAACATATTTTCAAAATTACATTAATTCAGTAAAGAGACCAACAGATGCTATTGTGTGGACCTATTTTCATTGAATATATTCAATTGCATTGAGTTAATTCAATTTCATTTCATCAGTGCCAGCTGCTAAACCTTTTCCAATGTTGGTTTCTTTCCAAATGTAAAGAAAATTCTTGGCAAATCCAGTGTTTTTTATTGAATTATGAAAGACAGAAAATGAAACTTTATTGAAAATAATATGTAAGAATCTGTTTGCAAACTTGGGTGTAATTTCAAATTGTAACTAGAAACTCAGATTTAATAATGTTGAGAAAATGGCACCACATCACAAAGCCCTCACGTGGGGATACAGGAAAACAAAACACCTTTAGGATACAGATCTCTTTCATTCCTCCATGATAAATTATGTGCAGAAAAGAACATAGTAACAATGCTTCATTGGAAAGGCTATTTCACAGCTAAAAGTCAATTAGTGGGACATTAGTTCCATTATGAAAAATATGCTTTTTGCTTAAAATGAAATATTCCACATTTCTTGCTTGTATATTATAAATTGTTTAAGAATTAAGAAATGCTCACCAAGAGCTTCAAGCTCTAATAATTTAAGATTTGTTGTTCCGATAATTTTCTTAAATTTTATTTAATTTTATACTGTCTTCACTTTTTTCCTTATTGTCCAAAGAGCCACCAGGATGGCTTAAAAGTAAAAAGGAGAGTTTTATTGGTGATATCAGTTTGCAAATCAGGAAGAGACAGTCTCAGATATGAACCAAAGGTGCTCTCTCTCCAAAGAGGGGAAGGAGAGGTTGGCTTTTTATGTGTCATGAAGTCTGTGTTAAATAACATAGTCACGCATATTCAGCAGGTTAGGGAGAGAATCTATACATATTTATGACGGAAGTTGAGTACATAGGCAATGGGTAAATACCAATGTATTATAACATACATCTCTTGTTCACTTTGGAACAGGGTTTGAACGTTAAAATGAGGTAGAATTTGGATATTTATGTCAAAAAGTGAACTACAGGGCACAAAGACAATTTGCATGCAGTGTCTGTAAACTGGCTGAAATTAGCTTGAGGTCTGCCATTGTTTATCAGGAAAGAATGTTTGTAAGGCTAGGTCCTCTGTCCAGTCAAAGTTGTAGTGGTCTAGGTCATAAATCAGAGTTAGGAAGGGTCTGTTATTTTGCCTGATAGCTCCTAGTGTAAGACAGTTCAGCAGGACAGTGGTTTTCTTGCAGCTGTAGGAATTTAGGGTGTTGCCATGACAGCCCAGTTCTAAGCCCTCGACCTGTTTCTCTAACTTTGGGGTTCATCTTAGTTGATAAAAAGGCATTTATTTTGGTCCCTCAGATCACGCCCTTCACCTTTATTGTCATTGCAGTGTGTTAATTTAGGTTGCTTATCTTATCGTATTGCTTTCAAATATTTGGGGGCTTAATTTTTTACCTATGATTTTTAAAACACTTATCTGACAAAATACCTCACATAAGATTTTTGTAAAGCAAAACAAAACCAGAAAGATTTCAATTTTGGGGATATAAATGAAATATATTTCTAGTTATTTTTTTACTTGCATATAAACTCATTATACAACTATAAAATATCATGTTTAGATTAACATGGGATAAGTAAGTATTTCTTATTTTCTTTGTATCTCCCTTTTGTAGTAACATCCTTCAACTGTATCTGACCTCCTGGCTAAAATATGAATAGCAGAACTAAATATGTAGAAAGTTAAAAGTGGACATAAAGGTAAAGGTAGGAATAAGGAATATATGAGAGTTATAATTGATTCTCCTTATTATATAAATTATCATGAACCAATCTTTCATATTTTAATAGGACCACAGACATTAAAAACTTCAGAATAACCGAGAAGCATAGCTTACTTTCTTCCATAATGTTACCAAAAGTGCAGTACTTGTCCCTGAAGCTGAATGAAGAAGGAGGACAAGTGGTTTGAGGAAAGGGAAAAAGAAGTTTGTTAATTTTCTGGCAAATGAGGAGGATGGCAAACTGTCACCGTAAAGAACTATCATTCCCCCTTTATGCAGAAAAACAGGGGTGCTAAAGGGGGTTTTCAGCTTCCAGCTATTGCTGTTTAACTATAATATCTTCAGTGAATATGATCCGTGACCTCTGTTTGGATAATTCTGTTGAGCCATCTCCTGTGGTTTAAGATACTAGAAAACAAAAAACAAAGAACACTCTGCTGTCCCATTGATTACTGGCCTTGGGCATGAATGCAGGTTTTAATTCCTCAAAAAAGGGTGGGGAGTTTTAAAGAGGCAACTCATAAAACATTTTGCTCTTTTTCAGACCCTTACTTCTGTTGCACATTCCCCACTGTCAATTTTACCCTTCCATATCCATGGGAGGAGGGGCAATATAGTCATCGAGCTACTTTCTGCTGAATCGGGGCAATGTTTTAGATGGAACGTTTGTACTTATTCATGCCATTGCTCTTTCTGCTTTGTACAAGAATAAAGAAAGCAACAGATTACAAGGTGAAAAAGGGCATAAGCAACAACTACAACCACGAAACTGACAAGGCGAAATGGAGAATACCTGATAAGGGAGATTTTTACCCTGCTTGGTATCTAAGACCAGTAGGATTGTTGGTTCTTACTGTTGCCTTGTGCATGATGTCTGATACAGGGCTGGGCAAGACAGAAATATGGGACCTCTGAGTATGGAGGTCAGATTATGCAAATTAAGAGTATAGAAAGGTATATTAGTGGCACCAAATGAGGTTTAGGTTGACAAATCCAGCAGCTAGACAGATCAGCAGAAGAGGTGATAGTTTGGGAAATCCTCACTAAGGAGTTGTCTCACCATCCTTATAGACAGAACCAATAACAAAAGAAAGGTTAGCAAAAATATCAACATTTTCATTTTTCCTTCTTCTAAAACAGATACTTTAGATTATCTAAAGGCTGGCCCATCCACTGGTGGCTTGGGTCCTCTTATTCCATGAGACACCTCTTTACTTTGGTACAATGGACCTAAGGTTTTACTCCTGACAATTTCTATGAGGTATGAGTTTTTAGACACACTTACTAGAGTTCCTTCCGCTTCTCTGCCAGTTGTTTTCCAGGTCCTTGTTCCTTCCAGACTTTAGGCAACACCCAGTCTCCTGGTTTAGGGGTGCTCGCAATTGGGTGGGTATATGAAAGAGGCAAACTCATGCATAGTGGATAGAATTTGATTTATGTGTTTGACATTTACTGGCTTTACTTTGTTTTCTTCACTTATGGTTATATTACCATACTTAATTCAGGGTGCTAGGAAGGGTTGTCCATAAATTATTTCATAGAGGCTTAACTTAATCCCACTTCTAGGGGCTACGCTTATCTGGAGGTGGGCAATTGGCGACACCTTATCCCACATTAGATGGGTTTCCTGTATCAATTTTGTTATTGTTTTCTTTAAAGTATGATTCTCCATTTTTCCCATGGATTGAGGTCTCCAGGATGCATACAATTTCCATTTCAGAGGTAGGGCTTTGCTTACTTGCTGAGTTATTCAATACCTCTGACATAAGGGAGGGCCCATTGTCACTCTGTGTGGAAGGAATGGAGCCTATACTTCAGAATCCTTCAGATGGATTCTGATAACTTCAGATGCTCTCTCCATTTGGGTAGGATAAACTTCTACCCAGCCTGATAAGGTATCTACTAATATAAGCAAGTATGTAAAGTTTCCAGTCATTTTAAGCATGGGAATGAAATCAATTTGCCAATCACTGAAAGGGTGGGCCCCCATATGTTGGGTTCCCTGTTCAGCAGGTCACTTTTCTGTTTTTGGATTGTCTTGAGCACATAAAGGGCATCTCTGAGTTATTTGTCAGACAGGGTCCTCTTAAATGAGGTCCCACCAAATCCATTAAGGCATCATGCCCATAATGTATGCATTCATGTAGGTGCTCCATAAGAAGCCAAAAGAAGGTTTCAGGTAGAAGAATGAGTCCATGAAAATTCCACCTCCACTTAGCTGTGTCATCCTAAGTGTCGTAACTCCAGTCTTTAGGGCTTTTTTTTTTTTTTTTTTTTTTAATCCTCAAGAGTGTAGTGGGGTTTATATTGTTTTAAATCTAGCTGGGGTATCAAGGCCCCAAGGAACAGTTAAACTTTAGTGTCTTCCTTAGTACCCCTGTGAGTGGCCTGATTTCTTTTTGCAGCATAAGTGTCTCCTTTTATTGGTGACCAGGACAATGCATGATGGCCATCTGCTTGGGTTGAGCCACAGCCTGTATCAGGGCCATTATTTTGGGGGCATACTTAATATGCTTATTTTCTGCCATCAGGAGTCCCCTTTCTTTCCAAATGTTAGGCACAGATCCATCCTGTTAGAATAGATAGCCTTCAGAATCTCTAAACAGTCATTCTATAAATGCTCATTCTCTTCAGCTGGTAACAGGGTGGCAGGATTGAGAATAACTACTGTCCAGAGGCAAGGAGGCCTTCCCCCACAGTATTGTCCAGTTGCTTTGCAAGTATGCCACTGACAGTGGGATGTCTCCCAGTATCTGTACTAAAATTCCAAGGCTCAACCTTGTTTTTCTCATGAACTTATAATTTAAATTCTTTCTTCAAGTCAGGCAACTCTAAAACAGAAGCAGTCATAAGACTCTGCTTTAGTGTTTCAAAGGTATTTTGACAGCCTGTGGTCGAGATCAGGGCCTCCACGTATGACCCTTTAAGGGTCTTGCACAGGGGTATTGCTATTGGTACATTAGGCTATGGGCTCCCTTGCTAAGCTGTTACTAAACAGGGTAGGAGAGTTTTGTTGTTTTTTTTTTTTTTTTAACCCTCAGGACAACACAGTCAAGCAGTGCTGTGAGGTCCTCCTAGTCTCAGGATCCTTCCATTCAAATATGGCTTAGTACCATTCATAGTCACTTGTGTAATATCATTAATGGCACATAGATCCTGCATGAATCTATACTCAGTGGTACGGGAAATTTAAATTCTTTCTGCACATCCTGGGGGCCTGTTGACCCACAGGGCCTTATTCACTTTTTGGTAGACCTTGGAAGGAATAGAACTTGCTTCTTCTTTGGAATGCTACAGTTGCAATTCATGATGTGCAAGTCTACTGAGGCCCAGACTTCAAAATGAAACTACTCCACAGTGGCAGCCTCCTGTGTGCTTCACCAGGCCCTAGTATTCAAAGTTAGCAGGGACTTGGTGGTGCCCTCAAAGGTGAGCTTCTGCCATTTCCAGAACAGCTCCTGGTGCTTGTCCAGCCCCAGCATGGCCACCAAAGACATTGGTGTCACTGGAGTCAGTGACAGAGGTGGCAGCCATGAAGCAGTGTCAACTCCAGCAGCAGCTCCCTGGGGCCCACCTCCTGAACCCACAGTGACAAGTTCCTCACCACTGCTTTGCCAACAGCTGCCTTGCTCCCACCTGGCTCCCACCCCCTGCCTGGCTTGCAGAGCACCATACATGACTGACTGGTACAGGAGGACCATGGCAGTGTGGCTTGGCAGTGTGGCTTGGCAGAGGGGACATGTGGCTTGGCAGTGGCAACATGCCTGGATTAATTAAAAAGTCCAGTAATCAAGTCCCCACTGTCAATTGTACCCAGGGCTCCAGTGGGGATATTTGGATTGGAGCCATTAGTGAGGCATGAGCCCCAGGCTCCCTCTTTTGTCATCTGAGTCCTGTACTCTCTGTTCTTCTCTAGAATATATATTGCCTTTAAAGGCAATATCAACAAGCTTCAAGGGATTCATCCAAATTCCCCTTTCCACATGCTGTAGTGTCCTGAATATATCTGAAGCACTCTGCCCTATGAAAGTCATATTAACCATGTACTATTTTCAGGGGCTTCTGGATCCACATCTTCAGAGGGATCTTCATCAGCCCTTTGTTGTAATTCTTAAACCTTGTTTAAACTCTTCTGTCTAGGCACTCCCCTTTGGAGACCTGCCAGAATATACTTTTGGTAATGATTTATCCTCACACTGTCTGCTTCTTCATTAGGATCACAATTTTTCTAAGTGCCATCTGGACAAATTGAGTTCCTTGATGGGTCTTGGAAGGAGAGACCGTTCCCACTCCTGAGTCATAACCCAGAGGGCATGGGACTGAAGAATTAGATCTAGTTGCACCCTCCCTGTCCCCCTTAGGGTGCCAAGATGGTGGTGGTGGGTGGCAGCAGTTGCCCTTGGCCAGGCTGTGAGTGGGGCCACTTCCTGGGCTGGCCATGGGACTCTGGGGGATGAGGGCTGGGGCAGTTCGGGCAGCAGTGCCCCAGCAGGACAAACTTGAGTGCAGCCAAGCCTGAGGTGCCTTCCCTGGTGGGTGGGGAGCTGGTGGCAGGGAATCTATCCTGGTTAGTTCCTCATCGGTTTTGTCATCTGGGGTCTGACTATCCTCACAAACTAGTGGTGGAGGTTTCTTTTGTCCCATTAACTTTGTCCCAGGCCTTTCAGCCTCTTTAGTATGTAATCACATGAAAGATTGTATATATAGGATCTCATCCCATTTACCTAAACTTTGACAAAACAATCTCAGTTGTAAGACAGTATAACAATTCAAGGTTCTATTCAATGGCCACTTTTCCTCACACTCCAGCATGTACATTGGCCAAGCAGTATTACAATAAAACACCATTCTTTTTTCATTCATAAACTTGTATCTGTAAGTTGACCATTCAACCAAGATTCTCCCCAACGGACTTTCAGATTGAATAGAAGCAGAGCCTCTCATAAAACAAAACTCACAAACAACAACAAACTCCGGTTGATAAGTGGACAATACAGGGAATTCCCAAATCAAACAATTGCAAATGTCAAGGCCTTACCAAATAAGTGGGATCCACACAAATGAGAACCAAATTCTCCTAATCCAAAAGGGAATGAATTCCCCAGGTTCCCTAGTTACACTCAACTGTTGCCTCCACCCCCATGGCACCTGCAAATGCCCTAAAACAGGGATGGAAAGTTCACAACCTCCCCAAAATGGGTGGAATCAAGTGTTTCTGTGTGCACACTGGAGAAATTATCAAAAGGGCCAAGGCATCAAGACTCTTCCCAAATTCATTTCCTTTTCCTCAACAAGGTTTTGGTTGTGAGGAGTTGTTTCTAATTCAGGGAGGGAGAGATGGGAGTTACCCAGATCTAAACAGACTCTGGCTGCTGCTGGGGTGGTCTTTCACTCTCTTACCCCAAAAAGACCAATGCTCCAACTGGAGAAGATCCACAGCTTGACCCAGGGCTACTCACCACCTCTTCCATTAGTTATAGGGTGCCGTTTCACTGGGGTGCCTATGGACCCACCAAGGAATGCCAAATTCTGTTACCAAAAGTTTAGTACTTGTCCCTGAAGGCGGACAAGTGGTTTGAGGAAAAGGAAAGAGAAGTTTATTAATTTGCTGGCAAATGAGGAGGATGGCAGACTCTCGCCTTAAAGAACCATCACCCTTTAAGAAGAAAAACAGGGTTTTCAGCTTTGGGCTATTGCTATTTAACTATAGCATCTCAGGTGAAGATGATCTCATGATCTCTGTCCGGATAATTCTGTTGAGCCATCCCCTGTGGTTTAAGATACTAGAAAATAAAGAACAAAGAACATTACTCTGCTCATTGATTACTGGCCTTGGGCATTAATGCAGGTTTTGATTCCTCAAAAAAGGGTAAGATGTTTGTTGTAAAGAGATAATTCATACAACATTTTTCCTTTTTTCAGACCCTTACTTATGTTACAATAGGGAACTGGATGCCAGACTTTCTGTAGGACATTTTGTGACTTTATTTTAAAGTTAAAAGCAAACAAAAAGAGTGAATTAAAGATTTGTAAAGGTTAAGGAAAACAGCACATTAATTGTTTTAATTTGTAAATACTTTCAAATTTAATTGCTTGGGTTTGTAGCTTTGGATTCTTTAAAGAATTATAATGGTTACTAAACATTTCTAATAGAATAGAAAAACTACTGAGAATTATTGAGTAGCCTTCTAGTCACATTTGCACATAACAACAATTTAGTCACATCATAGTCATTAATAACAATGTTAAGGAGAAAATATGCTGTAAAATTTTGTTTGGCTGTTCTCTTACAGGTAGTATCGAAGCAACATATCCAAAACATCCAGGTAACAACCAATAATATTTATCAGTGTTCAAAGTATCATGAATTGCTTGATTGCAAACATTAATTTTATATATATATTTATATATAAAAAGATACGGTCTTGCTCTACTGCCTGGGCTGGAGTATAGTGGCAGGATCATAGCTTCAAACTCCTGGCCTCAAATGATCCTCCTGCCTCTGCCTCCCAAAGTGTTGGGACTACAGGCATCAGCCACTGTGCCACTGCTAATAATATTTTATTGAACTTCTGAGTGGCACATTTATGCATTTGTGTGCCCTAGGATTAAATGGGCTTTTACAGAACTAAGAAGAGTAATATGTTAGATTTTACAAAGTGCCCACACTGGGTACATAAAGTAGATTATTTTTAAACCTTATGACAATCTTGTAAATATTGTCATCAAAATCATTTTATGGGAAAAAATCTTCGCATACTACACATCAGCTAAAGGACTGATAACAAGAATCTATTTAGAACTCAGGAAAATCAGTAAGAAAAAATCAAACAACCCTATCAAAAAGTGGGCAAAGGACATGAATAGAAATTTTTCAAAAGAAGATATAAGAATGACTAACAAACATATGAAAAAATGTTCAACATCTCTAATCATCAGGGAAATGCAAATCAAAACCACAATGAGATATCACTTAACTCCAGTGAGAATGGCCTTTATCAAAAAGTCCCAAATCAATACATGTTGGCGTGGATGCGGAAAG
>JAQIFY010004801.1:0-11498 GCA_028533085.1 Varecia variegata | reverse complement strand
TTCCTTAAACAGATTCAAGTAGACCTTCCATTCGATCCAGCAATCCCATTATTGGGCATCTACCCAGAAGAACAAAAGTCATTCTATAATAAAGACACTTGCACCCGAATGTTTATAGCAGCACAATTCACAATTGCTAAGATGTGGAACAACCCAAATGTCCATCAATTCATGAATGGATTAGTGAAATGTGGTATCTGTATACCACAGTGATACGACATCTCTTTGGTTCTCCTAGAGAGAGTTGGAACCCATTCTATTAAGCGAAGTATCCCAAGAATGGAAAAATAAGCATCACATGTACTCACCAGAAAATTGGTTTCCCTGATCAACACCTGGGTGCACATTTGGGAATGACACCAATTGGGTATCGACAGAGGTGGGGGGAGGGGATGGGTGTATATCTACATGATGAGTGCGATGCGCACTGTCTAGGGAATGGACACGCTTGAAGCTCAGACTCAGGGGATGGGAGGAGCATGGGCAATATATTTAACCAGAACTGTTGTACCCCCGTAATAAGCTATAATAAATAAAAAAAAAAACAAAGTTGAATGATTGGTGAAAGATGCTGAGGACAAAAAGAGGGTGATAGGCAGAGGATGTCCATGTTCCTTCTCCCTAACTTACTTCAGCATCTAAAATGTACAATGATGAAGGCTGGTTCTGTCATCAAGTAGCTCAAAATCTAGCATGGCAGACAAACATGTGAACAAAAAATGATGAAGCTATTGTGGTAAGCAAAATTATAGAAATTGACATGGAAATAGTGATAGATAACTTACTACTTTTTTGTGTTGCTATTTTGGTTTTTTTTCTCTATTATTGAGTCCTCCCTCAGGGCAGAGGCCACATTATCTATGATGAATAAAATGTCTATGGTGATTTATAACTGCCAGTACATCTATAATGTTCTCATTTTATATAATACCCTGGGAGTCAGGCATCATTAAGCCCATTTTTCAGGTGAAAAATCTGAGCCTTAAGAAAGTAAAAGATTGCTGTAAGACCACACTCCTAGAATTCAGACCAGGCAAAACATCATCATAGAACTTCTGTCGACAAATGAAGTGCAATTTATACAATAAGCCTGTTATGTGTATTTGAAAATTCTATCATGTTGTGTATATAGTTATGGACTAATAAATTTTTTAAAAATATTTTTTAAAATTGCTTAAAATTTGAGGATAAAAGTCAAGAGAAGTGAATGAAAAACAGAGAGCATAATATAAGCTAGGTGGATCAAGGTGCATGAAGATTTTAACCTTTGTATTTAAGTAAAACAGACACACAGGAAAGTGTACAGATAAGTACACAGTTCAATGAATTTCCATAGTGATCATACCAATACATCCAGCAAAGATCAAGGACAGAACACTGGCAGCATCCAAAGCCTTATTGGTGTCCCCTTCCGTTCACTATCCTCTGCTAAGGGGACCACTATCCTAATTTCTTATACCACAGATTTATTAACATTTTATGTATTTATTTATATATTGTTTTCAAAGATAAATGTAATCATTTTATCATCTATTTATTTGTTTCTGGTTTCTTGGATTCAACAATATTTTTGAGATTTATTCATATTGTTGAGAGTAGATTTAGTTCATTAAATCTCATTGCTGTATATTATTCCATGTGTAATACCATAAATTATTTATCAGTTCTATTGTTGATTTATTGGGTTGTTGGGTAATTTCTTGGTTTTGACTATTACAAATAGTGCTCTTATGAACATATTTATTCATGATTTTTGGAGAACATATGGATGCATTTCTACTAGGTGTATACTTAGGAGTAGATTTTCTGGTCATGTCGAACTCCTATGTTCAGTTTTAAAATACTGCCAAAGGATTTTCCGAAGTGGCTGACAGAATTTACATTCCCATCAACAATGTGAGTTGTGTTTTCTACACATTCTCACCAAACTTAGTATTGCCTGTCTTTCATTTTCTGGTGCACGTGTAATCCTTGTTTTAATTTGCACTTCCTTAATGACTGAGTACCTTAAATATGTTCATTGGCCATTTAGACATTCTCTTTGTGATATGCCTTTTCCAATATTTTTCTCAGTTTTCTATTGAGTTGTCTGTCCTTATTGATTTATGGGATTATATATACATAAGAATAAAGTCCTTTGTTATATATATATGTATAGTAACTACCATCTCTCAATCTGTGAGTTGCCATCTAACTTCCAAAGATGCATCTTTTGATAGACTAAAGTTATTAAATATTAAAATAGACCAAATTTTCACTTCTTATTTTTTATCATTTCGTAGTCCCAAATAAAGAATTGTTAATGAACCTACAAGGGGGGTTCACTGTTACTCACCACACAGAAAATCAATTACTGAGACAATGAAGATTGTCAAGGAAGAAAGAATTTATTGCAGGGTATGCTTCAACTGGGAGGTCAGAGATAAGGACTGCTTCAAATCTGCCTCCCTACCAACAGGGTCAGGGGTTTTTCTGGAGGTGAAATGAATAATGCACGAGGCGAATGAGCATCATTACATGTTTGGGGTGGAGTGCAGGGCACACACACAAGTGCAGTGAGAAATCATGCTAGTGCACACATCTTATGATAAAAATGTAGTGGATATGTCCCTCGCAGGGTGGAGATTTTAGTAGTATAATGAGGCCAGGGTTAACATTGGTCACTATTTTCAGCCTTGTGCATAGGCAGGATACTGGAAGTAGGTTATTCAGTGGGTCCTTGGGCACAATCTGTGGTAGGTTGTTACTTATCTTGTTGTCTCTGGGCAAACAGGTGGTGTAAGGCTTTGTAGTTATCTCCTGGGTACAAGGAAGCCCCACCATTTCTGGGAAAGAAACTCAGAAGGGAATGTTATCAGTGCAACAGAAAGTTAAAAAATTCTGGTCAGCAAATCTTACTGGTCTGGGAACTTGAAACATAAGAGAACTATAAAAAAATACTATAAAAATGTTTTCTTGCATATGGAACTTGTTATAGAATAAGGCATCAAATAACTGTGGATGTGTGTACCATTTAAGAAATCAGAGAGGTGCCAAGATGGTTGACGAGAGACATTGCTTGTCAGACTATACTGACAGGAAGATAGGAATTCTGACGAAGGAGAAAAAAGAAGAGAAGCAGAGTGGGTGTGGATCCTAGAGAGAGGTGCTGAAGCCTGCTGGGGATCTCTCAGAGGAAAATTGCACAGCAGAGAGGTAGAAGATAAAGGAAAAAAGATACTGGTAAGGATCAAACCCAGAGAAGTTCCAAGCCCATGAAAGGGTAAGGGGGGATCCCTCTCAACCTTCCACAGGAATTTGGTGGCCAGCGGGCTATCAAGTTTCTTGGAGACTTTTTCACCCCCACAAGCCCAGACATGGCAGCAAACATGGTATAGTGGGGAGAATGTGCATGATCCTGGAGCTTGGACATTTCGTGTGGGGCTCCCCACCAGGAAGAGTGTCACAAGCGGCCAGAGAGCCAGCTTTCTTCCATTTAGATGCTTCCTTCCCTGCCCCTTCTGCACCCACTGCAACAGGAAAAGCAGTTTGGGCAGAGAATTTGGTGAGCAGCCCTCCTCACCAGGAGTGTGCTACAGGTTGAGGCTTCCACAGAAAGTGAAACCCATTCCTTTCCCTTTTGGGGCCTGCAGAAGATCCAGGATGCCCAATTTGGGAACTCCCTGCCTGAAGGTGTTTCACAGAGTGGCACACCAGAGGGTTAGACAACCAGACTGGATCCTGTCCCCTCCAGACTCGAGTAGGTTGCTGGAGACAGAGGGGGAAGGTCTGTGAGTTTGACTTGGGCAAGGAAGCCCATGAGAGTAGATTTGACAGTAGAATACTGTGAGGTTCTGAGATGCAGCAAGCTGGGAGAGTGCTTAACCTCCCCCTACAGGAAAACCTCCTCGTTTGATTAGATCAGATTGTACTGCACAGCCCTGGGTGCCATAGCAACCAGGAGCAGCTCATTCAGGTGCTATGGCTGGCCATGAGTGGTGGCCCCTCCCCCACCCACTCCAACTGGGAGAGCTGTTTGTGCTGAAAGTAGGTGAGTGGCCACCTTCCCCTTGCAGGGCGTGCCTCAGGCTGAGACAGAAGGTGAGACTCATGCCTTTTCCTCTGGGGGTCTGCAGTGGATCTGCAGTGTCTGTTTTGGGAACTCCCTGCCCAATGGCATTTCACAGAGTTGTACACCAGTGAATCAGACAAGCAGTCTGAACTCCATCCCTTTCAGAATCAAGTGGGTTCCTGGAGACAAAAAGATGAGGTCTGTGAGTTTGACTCAGGTGGCAAGGAAGCCCACGTGGACAGATCTGACAGTAGAATACTATGGGGTTCTGAGATGCGGTGAGCTGGGAGAGCCCCCATGAACCCCGCAGGAAAACTGCCCTGTTTGATTCGAGTGTATTTTATGGCACAGCTCTGGGTGCCATAGCAACCAGCCATAGTTCATTCAGGTACTTGGGCTGACTGTAAGCAGTGGCCCCTCCTCCACCCATTCCAGCCAGGAGAGCAGTTTGCATGGAGAAGTAGGTGAGCATCTCCCTCTCTCTAGTGGGTGCATACTCCAGGCTGAGGCATCCACAGAGATTGGGGACACACCTCTTCGTCTGTGGATTTGTTGTGGACCTGGGGTGTCCAATTTGGGAGCTCTCTGCCTGTCGGTGTTTCATAGAGATGCACACTAATGGGACAGACATGGAGGCTGGGGAAGATGTGAGAGCTAGATAGTCAAATTGTGAATCTCAGATGACCCCATCTCCACAAACAGACTTTCTGGCTAGGTGGGGTTACTTTAGCCCCTTCCAGGTGACTTTCCACAGACACTGGGAGCAGATCTTTGAAAGCTGCTGAAACAGCTACCTTACCAGCTTTTGTTGAACCTGAGGGCAAAGCCCACCAAACCCAGCCACACCCAGCCTCACTCCACCACCTGCCTCTGCTGAGGCAGAGAATCAGGACACACCTGGATGTTACAGGACCCCATCCACCATTTTAGTGCTCCACCTGAAGGACTAGAAACAGTCACAAAAACAACATTGCAACCTGTTCCCTCCAACAAACACTACCTACTGACAGAGAGGTCAATTTGCACATCCCTTTTCAACATCTACTGACTCAATCATACAGGGTGAGGTTGTTTTTCACCCACAAGCACCACCTATTGTCTCAGTGATTAAACTGGGCGCACCATTACAATTCATATTGCTAAGAAAACCACAGGGCTGGGGAGAGAAAAAGGATTCCAAAGGCCTACATCCTCTCTCATCAAAGAGAGACAGGGAGTTTGCCCCCACACATAGCTCTCACCACTGTTACAGCACACAAATGAATAGCAACTGAGAAAAGCATCACACTAAGGATATCCATTACTAAGTCATCTATCCAGAATGTAGATTGCCATCAAAACACCCACAAACTAAGCCACAGGATCTTACCCAACATAAGCTACAGACACCACCATATGAGTGAGCGAGGAGAAAAGCCTAATCTAAACAAAGAAAATCCAAAATTAAAAAGCAACAATTGCTCCAGATGAGAAGAAATCAGCATAAGAACTCTGGAAGTGTGAAAAATCAGAACAAAAGGTTTCCCCTAAAAGGGAACACCAGCCCTCTAGCAATGGATAATAACCAAAATGAAAATACTGAAATGAGAGCTAATGAATTCCAAATACAAATTATAAAGAAGCTCAATGAAATCCAAGAGAAAATGAAAAATCAACTAAAAGAAACCAGCAAAACAATTCAGAAAATGAATGAAAAATTCACTAGAGAGATAGACATATTAAAAAAACTAGATAGAACTTCTAGAAATGAAAAATTCATTTATGGAAATATAAAATACAGTGGGAAGTATTAAGAATAGACTAGACCAGGCAGAAGAATAAATCTCAGTGCTTGAAGACAACTCTTTCAAGTTAAATCAGTCAGTCAAACAAAATGAACAAAGAATTAAGAGGAATGAACAAAGAATTAAGAGGAATGAACAAAGCCCAGGAGAAATATAGGATTATGTAAATCATCCAAATATAAGAATCACAGGCATCCCAGAGGGTGAAAAAGAAAAAACACAAGGGCTGGAAAACCTATTTGAGGGAATAATTAAGGAAAATTTCTCTGGTCTTGCTAGAGATTTAGACAACCAGCTACAAGAAGCTCAACAAACACCTGGGAGATTCATTGCAAAGAGGCAATCACCAAGACACATAGTCATTAATCTGGCAAGTCAACATAAAGGAGGAACTCCTGCAAGCCATAAGGCAAAAACACTAAGTAACCTATGAAGGAAAACCCATCAGGCTAACTTCAGATTTCTCAACTGAGACCTTACAAACCAGAAGAAACTGGGGCTCCATTCTCAGTCTTCCTAAACAGAATAACTGCCAGCCTAGAATTTTGTGTCCTGCAAAACTAGATTTCATAAACAAAGGAGAGATAAAGACTTTTCCAGACAATCAAACACTGAGGTAATTTGTCAAGACCAAACCTGTCCTGCAGGAAATATTCAGAACTGCATTATACATGAAGCAACACAATTGTCATCCAAGCTAAAACTCAGAGCTCAAATAAAGCAATAATACAAGAAGTAAAACAAAGCAATGTGGTACTAACCAACAGGATGAAGAGAACAGCATCCCACATATCAATTCTATCAATCACCATAAATGGTTTCCATTCCTCACTCAAGATACATTGATAATGGATAAAAAAAGAATACAAGCCAAGTATCTGCTGTCTCCAGGAAATACATCTAATCCATAAGCACCTTAAAAACTCAAGGTCAAGGGATGCAAAAAAATATTCCATGCAAATGGAAACCAGAAGAAAGCAGGTGTAGCCATTCTCATATAAGGTAAAATTGACTTTAAATCAACAATAGTACAAAAAGACAAAGATGGTCATAATATAATGGTAAAAAGAACAACTCAACAAGAAGACATAACAATCCTAAATATCTATGCACCTAACACAGGAACATGAAGATTCATAAAGCAAACACTATTGGACCTAAGTAGAGAGCTAAACAGCAACATTATAATAGCCAGAGACTTCAACACCCCACTGAGAGAACTGGACAGATCATCCAAGCAGAAAATAAAAAGAGAAACACTGGACTTAAATGGGATTGTAGAACAATTGAGCCTACAGACATTTACAGAACATTTTACCCCCAAGCTACTGAATATACATCCTACTCATCAGCATATGGAATATTCTCCAAGATTTATCATATTTTAGGCCACAAAATATGTGGCCTAAAAATTCAAAATTCAAAAAATTGAAATCATAACATGTATCTTCTCAGACCACAGTGGATTAAACTAGAAATCAACTCCAAGAGAAACTCCCAATTCTACACAAAGTCATGGAAAATAAACAACCTGCTGCTGAATGAATATTGGATCAAAGATAAAATTAAATATGGAAATTAAAAGATTACTGAAACTGAATGACAAATAGGACACAAGCTATCAAAATCTATGGAAAATCTACAGCCTTAAATGCCTACAAAAAAAGACAGAAAGATTACAAATCAACAGTCTAATGATATGTCTCAAGGAATTAGAAAAGGAAGAGCCCAAAGCCATAAGAAGAAAAGAAATAACTAAGGTCAGAGCAGAACTAAATAAAATTGACGATGAGAAAATTATACAGAAGATCAATGAAACAAAAAGTTGGTTCTCTGGAAAGATAAACAAAATTGATAGACCTCTTGATAGATTAACCAGGAATAGAAGAGACAGGTCTCAGATAAGCTCAGTTAGAAATGAAAAAGTAGATATTAATATTACAACTGATACCACAGAAATGCACAATAACATCTGTGAATACTATGAAAATCTCTGTGTATATTAACTCAAAAACATAGAGGAAATGGATGAATTTCTGGAAACACACAATCTCCAAAGATTCAATCAGGAAGTAATTAAACTCTTGAACAGACCAATAACAAGCAATGAAAAAAAAAAAAAAAAAAAGCTCCAGACCAGAAGGATTCAAAGCAAGATTTATTAGCCCTACATAGACAACTTGGTGTCCATACTTCAGAAATTATTCCATAACATAGAGAAAGAGGGAATTCTACCCAACACATTCTGTGAAGCCAGTATCACCTTGACACTGGATGCAACAAAAGGAAAGCCAGGAAAGGACACAATAAAAAAAGAATACTACACACCAATATCTCTTATGAACATAGATGCAAAAATCTTTAATAAAATACTAGCAAACCGAATTCAACAGATTATAATAAAAAATAATCCACTCTTACCAAGTGGGCTTTATGCCAGGGATTCAAGGATGGTTATACATATGTAAATCAGTAAATGATTTACCATAAAAACGGAAGCGAAAACAAAGATCATATGATCATCTCAATAGATGTAGAAAAAGCATTCAACAAAATTCAGCACACTTTCATGATAAAAACCCTCAAAAAAACTAAGCCTAGAAGGAATATACCTCAAAATAATAAAAGCCATATACAACAAACCCACAGTCAACATAATGAATCTGGAAAAGTTGAAAGCATCCCCACTAAGAACTGGCACAAGACAAGGATGCCCACTGTCACCACTTCTATTCGTCACAGTGCTGGAAGTCCTTGCCAGAGCAATGAGGGAAGAGAACAAAATTAAGGGTATCCAAATTGGGAAAGAGGAGGTCAAACTATCACTTTTAGCAGACCATATAATCTTATACCTAGAAAACCCCAAAGAGTCCACAAAGAGACCCTTGAAATTCATTATTGCATTCTTGGTCATTTTACTTTCCATGTAAATGTTTGAATAAGTTTATCAATATCTACAAAATAGCTTGTAGGGATTTTAGTGGGAATTGTGTTGAATCTATAGATCAATTTGGAAAGAATTGACATCTTAACAATATTGAGTCTCTCAATCCATGAGTGTTGAATATTGCTTTATTTGTTTTAATTTTGTTTAATTTATTTCATCAGAGTGCTGAAGTTTTCCTCATATAGAAACTGTGCATACTTTTTTAGATTTATACCTAAGTATTTCATTTTTTAAATGCAATACTTTGTGTATTGCATTTACGTAAATGGTATTGTGTTTTTTTCATTTCAAATGAAATATATAGAAAAGCAATTTACTTTTGTAAACATATCTTATGACTGCTATATTTAAAAAAAAATTATTCATACATAATATTTGTACATATTTATGGGTTACATGTGATATTTTGTTACATGCATAAAATGTGGAATGATCAGTTCAGGGTATTTAGGGTATCCATCATCTCTAGTATTTTTTTTTTTTTTTTTTTTTTGAGACAGAGTCTCGCTTTGTTGCCCGGGCTAGAGTGAGTGCCGTGGCATCAGCCTAGCTCACAGCAACCTCAAACTCCTGGGCTTAAGCGATCCTTCTGCCTCAGCCTCCCGAGTAGCTGGGACTACAGGCATGGACCACCATGCCCAGCTAATTTTTTCTATATATATTTTTAGCTGGCCAGATAATTTCTTTCTATTTTTAGTAGAGACGGGGTCTCGCTCTTGCTCAGGCTGGTCTCGAACTCCTGAGCTCAAACAATCCGCCCGCCTCGGCCTCCCAAGTGCTAGGATTACAGGCGTGAGCCACCGCACCCGGCCCATCTCTAGTATTTATCATTTCTATATGTTGGAAACATTTCAAGTTCCCTCTTCTAGCTATTTTGGTATATACAGTACCTGTTGTTAAGTATAGACGCCCTACTCTGCTATGGAACATTAGAACTTATTCCTTCCATTTAACTGTATGTTCATACCCATAAACAACCTCTCCTCAACCCCACCCCTCTTCCTACACATCCTACTCAGTCTCTATCATTTTACTTTGTATCTGATAAGATCTACTTTTTTATCTCCCACATATAAGTGAGAATATGCAATATTTGTCTTTCTGTACCTGGCTGATTTCATTTAACATAGTAACCTCCATTTCCATCCATGTTGCTGCAAAGGACATGATTTCATCTTTTTTAATGGTTGAATTATATTCCTTTGTGTATATATGACACATTTTCTTTATCCATTCATCCACTGATGGACACCTAGGTTGATTCCATGTTTTTACTATTGTGACTAGTGTTACATTGAACATGGAGATGCAGGTATTCCATCGGTATACTGATTTCCTTTCCTTTAGGTAAATACTCAGTTGTGGAATTGCTGGATCATATCGTAGCTCTACTTTTGGTTTTTTGAGAAATCTCCATATTTTTTTCCATAATGGCTGTACTAATTTACATTCCCACCAACTCTGTATAAGAGTTCCCATTTCTCCACATTCTTATTAGCATCTGTTATTTTTTGTCTTTTTAGTAATAGCTATTCTAACTGGGATAAGATGATACATCAGTGTGATTTTCATTTGTATTTCCCTGATGATTAGTGGTATTGAATATTTTTTCATATACATGTTGGCTATTTGTATGTCTTCTTTTGAGAAATGTCTGTTCATGTCCTTTGCCCATTTCTTAATGAGATCATTATTATTATTATTATTACTGTTAAATTGTTTGAGTTCCTTGTATATTCTGGATGTTAGTCTCTTCCTGGATGAATAGTTTGCAAGTATTTTCTTCAATTCAAGAAGTTGTCTCTTCACTCTGTTGGTTGTTTCCTTTGCTGTGCATTAGCTTTTAGTTTAATATAGTCCCATTTGTCTATTTTTGTTTTTGTTCAGTTTAGTTTGGATGCTTACTTTATCTCCTCAGACTGTCTTTGTTCTTGCCTTTTAGCAGGGCTTGTAATTTTTTGTCAAAGACAAACACGATAAATCAGAAAATAGGAACTGAGCTGAATAAGCTTTTACTGTATGTTTTATGTTAATCTGGCTAAAAGTTGGGTTGTTTTTATTGTTTACTATAGCTGTAGGTGTCAAGGACTTCAAATTTCTATATTTTTCTTGTTTTTCTCTCCTCTGTTTTTTTTTTCAATTTCCCTAAGAACTCTTTATTAATTAGAGTCTGATCCTTGAAGCTATTTTGGCTGTAACCCACTATCTATTAATATAACCATAACTATAATAGAGCCCTGTTGATGTGATGGTAAGAAGTTGAGGACAAAAAGCACTCTAAAATTTTACGATTATTTCTCACTCTTTTAGTGGGCCTGTGTATTGTGGCTGTGACATTCACACATTATCTTACATCTTTTTTATCCCTGCATCCCTTTAGGTGAGACAGAAAAGCTAGAGGGAACTGAAGTTGGGTCATTGCCCTTCCACCTATATGAGATAAGACTCTATAAGAATGGCTAACAAACATATGAAAAAATGTTCAACATCTCTAATCATCAGGGAAATGCAAATCAAAACCACAATGAGATATCACTTAACTCCAGTGAGAATGGCCTTTATCAAAAAGTCCCAAATCAATACATGTTGGCGTGGATGCGGAGAGACGGGAACTCTCTTACACTGCTGGTGGGACTGTAAACTAGTACAGCCCTTATGGAAAGCAATATGGAGATTCCTTAAACAGATTCAAGTAGACCTTCCATTTGATCCAGCA
>JAQIFY010004800.1:0-11500 GCA_028533085.1 Varecia variegata | reverse complement strand
CACACTCTCACACACACTCACACTCACACACACACTCTCGCACACAAACACACACACTCACACACACTCACACACACACTCACACACACACACTCACACACACACACACACACACTCTCTCACACACACACACACTCACACACACTCACACACTCACACACACTCACACACTCTCACACACTCACGCACACACACTCACACACACTCACACTCACACACACTCTCGCACACACTCAAACACACACTCACACACACACTCTCACACTCACACTCACACACACCCACACACACTCACACACACACACTCTCACACACTCACACACGGCAGCCTTCTGCCACCGAGGCTGCTGTTCTGCTGCCCCATAGAGCCAGATGAATGAAGCATTGGAAAAATCACCCCATGGCCAAAAAGAATCAGTGTGGAAAAATCGGGGGGAGAAAGTGAGCACAGACGTAGAGAAGGCGGCCAGCTGAGGTGGTGGCGGGTGGTGTTCTGCCCAGAGACCTCCTGGGGTCCTCCCGTGGAACCAGGGCTGGCTGGGGGCCTGGGCACAGCCTTGGCCTGCCTTCTCCCTGCATGCCCCACTGCCCTGCCGCCTGCCAGGAGGAGCTCCCTGCTCCTCCAGTGGTCCCGCCCTAGTCCCGGTCAGGGAAACAGACTCCCCAAGCCAGCCCCTCCCGAGGCTCAGCTGTACAGGTGAGTTAGGCACCCAGGGCTGAGCCATTTCTCACGCTCCCCTACTTGTCCTTGCCTCACCTCCACCCACATCCCTTGCAGCATGGTACCAAAATGTGGCTTTGAACTTGGGAGGAGTGGGGTGAATTTCACTCTTCCCAACAGCAAAAGATGAAGCAAATCTGGTCTCAGTTTGTGAGATCTCTGCATTCCCAAGGGAGCTTGGAAACATGAACCTTGCTTGCCCTAGAAAGTCATTTAAGGGCCACTTCCAGGCCTGGCTCATGCTCCTGATGCAGGAGGGCTGGTGTTACAGCCACTGAAGAGGGTCAGGTATGAGGGTCAGCAAGTGGAATGGCTCCCGTGGTCCCCCCAGGCCACAAACCAAGCAAGGTCCTCTGTGTCCAGGTGGACCATTCCCAAACCCATTTCTGTCATGGATGATTTTCCAGAAACCTTCCAAGATGGGAAATCACAACTGAAGCTGGTTGTGTAGATCAGAAAATCTGGGTGTAATGTCATTAGAAAAACCAGAGTCCCCTCGCATGAACCTTTGCCTGAAACCTCTCCCTGCCCCTTGGCCTGTGCGCTCCGCTCCACCTGAGTCAACAGCGATCGGCAGCTTGCACGAAGCTGTGCAACGTGCCGAGCGCACCCACGTGCAGCCCTGAGAGTTACTGTTAGCTCCACCCAGCGGAGGCCACACAGAGGCCCTGGGAGGCCGTGGGGGCTGACCAAGGCTGCGAAAGCAGTAGGTGGCAGGACCTCTGACTTGGAATCTTGTGTTCTTTCCATGGAATCTTTTCTGCCGGCAACCCGGAGACGTGCAGGGGGGATCCAAGCACCCCCATAGCCTGGAGGGCAGGAAAGGACTGAGTTGACTGGTTTCCAGCTGGGCCTTTTGTGGTGGCCTTGGTCCTCCCAGATCCTTAGGAGCTGAGAGTGCTGATGGGGGCTTTTTGGGGGGCTCTGCTCCCTCCTGAGACTCCCCTTCCTTCCTTCCTCTTGCCAGGTGTAGGAGTTACCTTCCTGTGCAAATGCCAGGCCAAAACTTGCCCTTTTCTTCTTTCTCTCAGGGTCACTGGCCCCAAAGAGCCCTTGTTCCTCTCTCCCTTCTCTACCTCTGCCCCTGGATACCTTTACCTTTGCTTTGGAGCTGGGGCAGGGGTCGCCCAGCAGGGATGCCAGTGCTCCCAGGGCCCGTGGCTCATGTGCTGTCTCTCAGCTTTGGCTTCACTGTGTATCCTGAACAGCCCTGGGAGACTTTGTGAGCTCCTAGAGAGCCTCCGGCATGCTCCCTGGCCCCCAGCCCTGCCCTGTGGCCCTGAATAGGAACTCAGACTCTTGCCAGCCCTTGTGTTCTGGAACGGAAGGATACAGTGCCTGAATCCAGCCTCAGGATGGGGGCGGGGGCAGCAGGGACATAAGAGGCATGAAATGTACCTTTTTCTTCTGAGCATAAATCTACCCCAGGTCCATCCAGCTCCCTAGGGCAGCTGTGTCTTTTACCCGAGCTGACACCCTGGAACCCCAGCCCCCGACTCCCAGGGGAGGCAGCTGTGCAGAAGCCAAGTGTCTCCCAAGTCATGCATTGGGGGGGTGGCGCGGGGGAATGTTTTATCCAAAACACATGTTATTGCCACTATTCTAGTTATCTTGCATATTTCCTGCATGTTTGTCACCATGGCAACTGACTCAGTACGCAGCCTATTTGCTGGGCCCTGGGGTCCGGCATAGCAGCCATGTGGTGTCAATTTGGGCCTCTCTGTCTCCCCAAGCCTGTGTCTCTCTGCATGCTGCTTTTGGTCTCCATCTCTCCCCAGCCTGTTTCTCTGGGCCTCTGTTTTCTTCTTCCAGGATATAGTGGCTCTTGTATCCCTGGGTGACGTAGGCATAGACAGTGCCCTGCGTGGCCCATCCCAAGGCTCCCCTCAGCCCCTTTTGGTGTCCCTCTCTAAAGGTGTTCCACAATGGATGGGAGAGCTGCATGCTAAAGAAAATGCAAGAGTTGGCCGGGCACAGTGGCTCACGCTTGTAATCCTAACACTCTGGGAGGCCGAGGCAGGCCAATCGCTCAGTGTCAGGAGTTCGAGACCAGCCTGAGCAAGAGTGAGACCCTAGTCTCTACTAAAAATAGAAAGAAATGATCTGGACAGCTAAAAATATATATAGAAAAAATTAGCCAGGCATGGTGGCACATGCCTGTAGTCCCAGCTACTTGGGAGGCTGAGGCAGGAGGATCGCTTGAGCCCAGGAGTTTGAGGTTGCTGTGAGCAAGGCTGACACCATGGCACTCTAGCTCGGGCAACAGAGCGAGACTGTCTAAAAAAAAAAAAAAAGAAAAAGAAAATACAAGAGTTTGGCCTTTGGTGGAGCTTGGCTCATCTTGGCTCTGGGCTCATTGTTTGAAATAGGCCTGTGCTACCTACCTGCTAGCTTGAGGGCTAAAGGCCCCTCAGGAAGGGTGGGCTTCACATCCTGACCTTCCCTGTGTGTGGGAAGGAGGGGTCTCCACCTCTCAGAGCCTTCGCTTCCTGGATTTGGAGAAGACAGAGGTAGAGTGGCGGAGAGGGGCTCAGACTCACAGGAGAGGGGCTGAGGAGGGAGAGGCTTGGCAGCGAATGCGCTGTGAGGTCTGTAGGTACCTGCCAGGGCCACACCATTCCCAGTCTTTTCTCAAAGATGTGGCAAAGACGTGGCAGACAGCAGTGTCCCTCCATGGGGACGGCAGGCAACAGCGAGGGTGTTGACAATTACAGCGTGGGAGCAGAGGGCCCAGCAGGCTGGAGAAGGCATTGTGGTCGGGGGAATGTAAATGGCAGCTCCACGGCAAGGGAGGGTGTCTCCGGCCCTCTGTACCCCAGCTCTGCTTCCCTTCATGCTGGGGAGCTCCAAACAGGACAGCTCTTGCCGTCTGCTCTCAACCAAGTTTCCTGCATCCACGCCCTTTCAGCAAGGCCTTTCCAGGCCCCCTTCCCAACCTCCACACTCATCCTTCAGCTGTTCTTTTCCTGCCTGACCCCCACTCCTGGAGCAAGGTAGGCCTGGAGACTGTAATGGCCCCAGATCCCCAGGAAGGCCGGGTACCCGGCACGGAGGAGAGAGGAGGAGCTAGAGAAGCAGGACAGGGCCAGGAGCCAGGACTGAGTCAGAAACTGCCCTCTCCGTAGCTCCTGTAGGCTCGGCTCCAAGGCACCATGGAGCCTGGAGTGAGGGGGGGAGCGGCCACGGCCAGGCCGCCATGGGTGGGGCGGGTCCTGGAGCCATGTTCTATGGCCCCATGGCAGCACCCAAAGGATGCAGCAAATCAGCCTTCTGTGGGGCCAGTGTCAGTCCCAGGAGGTCCAAGCCCACGGATGGGACAGGGCATTGGGAAGCAGCAGGAAAGGGCCACAGCAGCCTGGTTCTGGGGCCAGTCCAGTGCGTGCAGGGGTCCTGTGGGCTCTGGGTGGGCTGGGGGGCAGCCCAGTCATATTGGAAGTGCTGTAGTCTGAATGTTTGTGTCCACCCAAATTCACATATTAAAACCCTCATCCCCAATGTGATGTTATTAGGAGGTAAAGGTAGAGCCCTCATGCATGGAACCAGCACCCTTATGACAGGGGCCTCAGAGCGCCCTTGCCCTTCACCCTGTGAGGACAGCAAGAAGGCGCTGTCTAGGAACAGGAAGCAGCCTCACGGGACACTGAATCTGCCAGCCCTTGGTCGTGGACGTCCACAGCCTCTAGAACTGTGAGATTAAATTTCTGTTGTTGATAAGCCACCTAGGTTATGGCATTTTGTTACAACAGCCCAAATGAACTAAGACAGAAGAGATCAGGAAGAACTCCAGTTTCTGTGCAGAACTGAAAGGCCAAGTGGGAAACAGGCAGGACCGCAAGGATAGAGGCTCGGGGAAAACAGCGTGTTGGCGGGTCTGTGAGAGCCAGACAGACATGGCTCTAATTCCAGCTCCACTGCTCAGCCTTGAACAGGCTAGAAAACTCTCTGAACGTTGTGTACTTACTTGTAAAATGGAGACAGTCCTGATTTTGCAGGGTTCTTAAAAGGAGTAAATAAGATATTCTGAAAGTTTCCAGAACGGTATCCAAGATCACAGGTCTCCTTTCCTGGGGAAGGAGGGTACCCAGACCTTCTGCTTCTTGTTTTGCTCAGGATTGGTCCACACCCACTGTGGGACTACAGTGGGAGGGGCTTGTGCTGAGGACTGTGAACCCTGGAAGTCAGCGAGTGGCGAGTGGCGGGAGGGCTGGCCCTGCGTGGCCACCCAGGAGGGCCGCTGTCAGCGGAACTGGTGCGGTGGGGTCCTGCCTGCGCTGGAAACCAGCCCCTCCCGGGGGCTGCACAAGCCCCACCTGGGCTGACAGCAGAAGGGAGCTCCCTCCGCCGAAGCTCTGGAAGATACTGAAGTGCAGGCAAGAGACAACCTGAGACTGTTGTGTCAGAGAAAGAGAGTCCTGAAGGATCACGGGCCAGCATGCGGAGGGGTAGACACAGGAGGCAGGTAGCAAGAGCCGGGCGTGAAGCCAGCGCGGTGCAACCGTGGCCTGCACATGGGACAGATAGCTGAGAGAGGCAGCAGGAGCTTTGGGCAGTGCCAGGCAGGCCCTGCCGGGGGGGTTTCGCTTTTCCTCCTTGCACCTCCAGATCTGGGTGTGGAGCAGCCCAGGGGCCAGGCTGGGTAGGCTCAGGCCAGACTATCCCAGTCCCAGGTGCGAAGGGTGCGGCCAGAGTCACCAGCTCAGCTCAAAAGCGAGGCAGCAGACTTTAGTCCTCACGCTGCTCTGCTCCCTGGGGTGAATGAGCGGCCCTCCGTGGGCCCCCTGCTTCCCTGTGTGACTAATGAGGCTCGGGCGAGAGGAGGGCCTGCACACAGCTGCCTCTGCAGCTCCCGCGAAGACGTTCCTGCTGCTCCCCCACAGCAGGGCCACACGGGATTCTGGAAGGGAGGGGCCTTGCCAGCCCTCCCCACCCTCTCAGTCCTCCCCATGGAGACCACAACCCAAGCCCCAGCTGTCCCTTCCAGTGACTCAGGCTCTGGCTGGCCTCCTGCCCACACCCAGGCCTGTCCAGTGCCCACAACAGGAAGGGCTGTGGGGGTGCGGAGCAGCCTCTGTGCCTGAGGAGTGGTTTAGGGGGCGAACCCTCTCCACCCACCTGGCTGTGTCGCCCTGTGCCGCCTCCCGAATGTAGGTTTGGGCTGTGGTGGGGCTCTGTCCTCCTCCCTCTGCACCGAGCATGGCAGGCCCGTTTCCATTAGCAAACTGTGGGTGCTAATGGAAACACGTCCCCACCATAGGGTGGACATGCATTTTGGTGGAACAGTGGGCAGACAGTGTGGGGCGTGTGGGCTGAGCCAGGGACAGGGCAGAGGAGGTCAGAAGAGTTGGCCAGGGCCTTGTGGGACCCGGGGCAGGGCTATATGGCCATAAGGGGCAAAGTCGCTTGGAGGCTATAGGACACCACTGTCCCTGCTAGAGCCCAAGGGCAGCTATGCTAAGACTTGCGGAAAAGGGAATGGAGGAACCGATGACATTGTGGTTGTGATTATTAGTAATAATTGGGGTTATTAATAATAGTAACTAGCATCCGTTTATTGAGGATCAGCCTGTTCTAGGTAGTTTGTATATATTATTTCTTTAATTTTCCCAATAACTCTATATTACAGATAAGGAAACTGAGGCTCAGAAAGGGTAAATGAATGACCTCACTTCACAGCAATTAAGCATTCACGCCAAGACATTTGTGACTTCTGCGTTATGCCACATTGCCCCTGGCCTGGCTCTGCGTTTCCTGTGCCATGGACGTATCTGGTGAAGCAGACGGGCCTCTTGTCAGACTGAAAAACTACGTGTTGTTTCTCCAAAATGAAAATTGCCTGGGAGTCCCTGATGCCCCCTGGCAGCCCTCCTGGGGGAGGCCGGCTACGGACCTGGCCTCGTGACCAGGGCCAGCTCTTTCTCTTCTCGACCTCGGTTTCCACCTGAGAGAAGTCACTTTAATTCTTTAAAATCCACGTGTGTGAACTGGGCACGGCCACCATGGGGCACAGCGTGGACAAGACCCTTTTGCTGCCTGTCAGGTCTCGTAGTCTAAAGGTGGAGGCTGAAATGTACGAAAGTAAAACGCTAACAAAGGTGGCAAAATGGCAGAGGAGGGGCGGGAGTCAGGACAGGCACTTGGCAGGCTACTGCTGCAGGGAGCAGGGGCAGAGGGAGACGGGAGGACGCACAGTGGGTGTGACTAGAGCAGGACCTCAAGGACGTGCAGAGGCAAACACTGGGAGGACCTCCTGGGTGCAGGGGACAGCATGAGCCAGGCCTCGTGGGGAGGGGTCCTGGTTTACCCTGGGAGTGGCACGTGCAGCTGGAAGGCAGGGCACTGGGGCTTGGGGCTGTGCCGAGACAGGGACAAGGGGCACGTGGCATGAGAGAGGGGCAGAGGTCAGCTTGGAGGCCTTGGCAGCTCCATTAGCAGAAGCGTGGCAGGCTCCTCCGGCCACCCGGTGCTTAGGTGGGGATGGAGCCGCCATGGCAGGGACACTGCTGCCTCAGCTTTGGGAGGACACAGGGCTCCGGCTGGCAGTTGGAAGGCAGCCTCACAAGGTGGACAGAGCTCTGGCTGGACACAGGAGTCCTGGGTGGCTTTGGCAGTTACTCACGGCGCCTCTGGGCCACTCTTGGCACATGTGAGGAACAGCCAGGAGCCAGCGCGGCTGGAGCAGAGAGTGTGTGTGGAGCAGGTTACATGGGGCCTTGTGGGCCCCTGACAGGACTCTGGCTTGTATCCTGGTTTGTCATTTGAGCAGAGCCTTGATATGCTCTGATTTAAGCACTAAACGGTTCACTGTAGCTGCTCAGTGAGGAGAACAGACTTCGGGGGCAGGGTTTGTGCCGACACCGCCAGGCAGCCTGCGGAATATGAGAGGACTGCGCTGGAAGGTCCCCACCCTCCAAGGACTCGCAGCGTGTCGGGAGGAAAGACACGGCAGCGTGGAGCGGCAGTGAGGAGCCGCTCAGTGAGGAGCCGCTCAAGACAGACAAACCTGGGTTCGAGTTTCCCACTACTGCTTCCCAGCCTAGAAAGTTCCTTAAGTTCTCAGGGACCTCAACAGTCACAATGGCAGCACTCACCCGGGGGGTCCTGGTGGGGCACCCACCACATGTGCAATCTGCCCCTGCCCAAAGTGCCTGGCACAGGCAGGCACTGAGAAACCCAGAACAGTAGCTGGAGCTGTGGTTTAGATGGTCACGCGCGTGGCACGGAGCATCTCGTAGGGCGCAGGTGGCGACGGCGGTGGTGGGGGGAGACAGGCTGACCGCAGCTGGGGCTGGAGGGGGCCGCAGGCTCAGGGAGCCGGGAAGGGAAGGAAGCAAGAGGAAGCGCAGTGTGTTCTCCTCAGACACGAGGTCACCATGGGTCTCAGACAGAAGCCCCCAGCAGGTGGGGGCAGGGGAGGGCGTGGCAGGTGCCGGACTGGGCTGCTGGGAGTCTGAAAAGCATGGATGTGAATTGTCTAACTAGAGGTGACAGGGAGCAGGGAGGGACTGTGGATGGGAAGAGCGGGACAGACCCACAACCCACAGCCCGGCTCAGACCTCGGCAGGTGTCCAGGCACCCAGGATAGCAGTGCCAGGAGGTCGGCCTGCTTTCCCTGAAACCGGATCTTTCAGGCAGCTGTCCCCTCAGCCCGGAGGACCCAGCACATTCCTCCCAGGGCCTCATTCTCAGCAGCCTCCTGCCAGGCTGGCCCTGGGAGAGGACAGGAGAGGCAATGGGGACGTGGGTGGAAATGGCCAGGGCTTCACTCTTGTCCCAGCAGAGCCACTGAGGGGAAATGACAGGCCCTGACTTTCTCTCTTCTCCCCTTAGGGTGTGGCTGAGAGGAGAGAGCCTAAGCCTCCACATTTGGGTCTGTGTAGCCCCTTCAGGCTCTAGGCCAGTGATTCTCAGTACCTGAAGGTCCCTGGAGGTGGCAATGAGGTCAGGGAGCTATTTTAGTGTTTATTAAAAAATCTCATAGAAAATATCTTTTCTGCAATAGGGCTAACTCCTGCTCGTCCCTCAGATGGCAACTTCCACACCAGCCCTGGGGGAAGCTCTGCTTGACCCTCGAGTAGGTCGGGCTCCCAGCGGGAACAGACCGTCCCTTAAGCAAGGTCACTGAGGAGGGTTTGGGAAGGGACTATTGACACCGCCATTGGGAGAATTAGTGGAACAGCAACCACAGCTCAGTCCGCATCCACCTTCTGCCTAGAGGGGCAAGGGCAGCGGGGAGTGACCCGAAACCCACAAGCCCTGCCGCGGTACGCAGGCCCTGCCCCGGGGGCCCTGTGGCCTTCAGTACAGGGTGGAGGCAGGGGCAGGGGTGCATCCGGAAGGGGGGAAGGAGAACGTCCAGCACCCTCCCAAGGCTGTGCTGGGGGCCTCCTGGTGCTCCCGGCCGACCCTGTGCTTGCCTGGAACCTGGCGCTGCTGCACTGGACGGCAGACGGCTGTTTCCTGGTCTGTGTCTCCTACAAGATGCAGATCTCCTCGCGGGCAGGGGCCGTGGTCTGTTCATACCTGCTCAGTAAACTCCACGGGGCAAGACGAACACCAAGGGCACTCAGATTAACTGCATCATCATACTGGTTTGCTTGGGCTGGAGTTGAATCGTCTCCATGTGGAAACAGCTGGTACCTCCTGCAGTCAGCAGTTCTGGTGACCAGTTCTGTAGGCCTGAGTAGTAAAACACGAGTCAACAAAGCTAACTAGCAATTTAGTGAATTCAACTAGTTTAGTAGATAAAAATCCTTCAACACAACTCACAAGGTGAGAGTGAGAACAGTAGAACGAGTCCTCCATGCTGGAAATCTCTGCAAACACCCTCTCAGGGGTGCAGGGTGGGCCATGCTGGAAGTGTCCACGTTTCCTGCATGGCTCAGAGCAGGCCAGTGCACGGTCCTCCTGGGCCAGCCGAGCCCCGGCTATTTGTGGAATAGCCCTGTGGGCCTGCCGACCTCTCTCCATCTCTGCTGCCCCACAAAACCCAAGCCACCGGTTGGTACCTCAAGCCCGGACTCTGCCCAAGAAGCATGACAAGACTCACCACCATCTGTTCCTGACCACCTCCACCCTCTTTTTGTCCCCACCCGGTAACACTGGTTCATACCATGCTTCTGCTCACAGCCTCACAGAGAACACAGCCCCAGCTCCTCGTCAGGGTATGCGGCCGGCACCCCTCCCAGCGGCACTTAGGCTCAGCCACGCCTGTTTCCCTCCCACTTGCTCCCCTCTGGAACTTAGGGTCTCAGCTTAAATGTCATTTACTCAGAAGAGCCTTCCCAGAACCCCTGCTGCGTTCTCACGATGGTCTTGTGTTTTATCACAGCACTCATCGCAACTGGGAAAAACCCGTCACAACGCGTGCGATGACATCGGGAGCCCGTCTGTGCACCCCGCTGGGAGCTTTGTGAGAGCAGGTCCCCTGATGGCCCTCCCTGGTGGCCCACATGGCTCCCTTCAACACGTATTTACTGAGTGAAAAACAAAGCAAAAGGTCTTTCCTGGAATGCCAACAAGCTTACTGGGGAGGCAAAGACTGACACACAGAACTATTCAGAACAACACAGGATGGTTTGTGTGTAGCTGTCTCCGAATATCGTGGGCCTCTTCTTGGAACTTTAGGAAATCAGAGAATGGAGGAGAGGGCATCAACAATCTAATGCAGATCTGCTTGGGGCCCTCCTTCCTGGGGGAACGGGAGGGGCAGGAAAGGTCACCTTTGTCATGTACCTACAACGGGCCAGAAACCTAAGACACAATATCTTATTTCATCTTCACAGTTATTGTAGTTTTACAAATGAGGAATCTGGGGCCCAGAGAAGTAAAGTGAGTCATCCAAGGTCACACAGCAAGTCAGTGGCAGAGCCAAGAGTCCATCCAGGCAGGTTAGATGTCCAGCTCGCATCCCCATCACCAAGCATAGGAAAGGAAGGGGAGTGGAAGGATGTTACTCCCAGGCCAAGTGGGCAGTGGTTTAAATGGGACTCAGGGCAGAAAAGCATCTTATCTCTGGTAACGCTGAAAGCCAGCCTTGTTCTGACACTGAACTCGGGTCTGAGATGCCATGCAGGTATATGCTATGTGCGTTCTGAGGGGTCCAGCAGCAAGCAGGGCAGCTGGGCCCACTCCAGAGCAGCTGCAAGCCCTTGGAGATGGCCCAAATTGGACAAGCTCTGGAATGAGCGTCTGGGCGCTGCTCCCAGCATCTGCCTTTGGAAGGAGGCAGCAGAGCTGCGGTTGGGGGATTGTGCTTCCTGGACGAGGACCCACTGCAGCCTGTTATGAAGGACCAGCACAGGTAAGGAGAGCAAGGGGTGGGGTGGTGGCTCTGTCTTGGTGAGATGGGGAGGAGAGGAGAGGGCCGCTCCTGCCAAGCTGAACTCAGCTGAGTAACGTGATCAGCCTGTCATGGTTCTGAGCCCTGATTTGGGAAGAACAAAGAAGCCAGGCCCCTCCGCCTCCTCTAGCCCAGGAATGCAGCTGGGGGCCAGGCCATGACCAATTGGGAATGCAGGTTGGGGGCGCAGCGAATGCAGTTTGCAGAGGGAGGCTTTCATGCACTAATGGGCGCTGAGCTCACAAAGCCATGCTGACGTGGCCCTCGCACTTCCAACTTCGACATCCCGGCCCACCCTGGGGGAGCCACACACCCCCAAGCTGTCTGGCCTCGAGGGTCCTGCTGTGGCCCTTGAGGCGGTGGTGGGGGGAGAGCTCAAGTCCGTACTCCCCTAACCTCACCAAGGTTCCTAGGCACCAGCGTCTCTTTGTCCATCTCTC
>JAQIFY010004799.1:0-11501 GCA_028533085.1 Varecia variegata | reverse complement strand
GCTCACTGCAGCCTCAAATTCCTGGCCTCAAGTGATCTTCCTGCCTCAGTCTCTTGAGTAGCTGGGACTACAAGTGTGCACCACCAGGCCCAGCTAATTTTTCTGTGTTTTGTAGACATGGGGTCTCCTTACGCTGGCCAGGCTGGTCTCAAACTTCTGGTCTCAAGTGATTCTCCTGCCTTGGCCTCCCAAAATGCTGGGATTACAGGCAGGCCTCTGCACTTGGCCATTTGGTTTCTATTAAAACTAAGTTGATTACGTTGGATGTACTTCATAAAAATAAGTCATTTAAAAAAATGCTTGTTGAAGAAGTTGTGAGCCCATTTATGGTAGAATATATTTATATACCCATAAAAAATATGTACTTTGATTGTTTTGCACCTTAAGTTCTTACTGCACAATAAATAAACTGAACCAGAAAAATACAGTATACATTATGGGATATTTAATCAGAGAAAAACCATGAACTCTATATCCAAATATTTGGCAAGTGATGTATGTTTTAGGTTAAAATAAAATAAATAATAAATAAATATATTTTTGTTTACTCATGTGATAAATATTTCAAAGCCATTAAATTTTTCATAATATAAGGATATTAGAAAATATTTTTATATAATATTTAGAACTTTTTAGTAGAAAATTATATAAAATGTCAACTATATTAAGCTATATTGATTATTGGATTTAATATAGAATAACTGTGTTCAAAGAAGTATAACAAATTGTTAATGGTGATTATTTCTAGATTGTAGAATAGGAAAACTGTTTAATTTATTATATTTTTTTCTGTATTCTAAGTTTTAGTTAAGGGTCATAAATTATCTTTCTAGTCAGAAGTTGTTAAACTTTTGAAAAAGTAAAGAAGCTTCATGTATCAGTTCAATTATTGGTCTTGGTTCTGTGGAATTTTTTTTTTTTTTCTTTATGTCTAAGAGTGTGTCTTAATTCAGTGGTCCCCAACTTTTTTGGCCCCAGAGACAGTTTCATGGAAGACAGTTTTTCCATGGTGGAGGGCGAGGCGGAGGAGCTCAGGCAGTGATGCAAATATGTAGAGCGGCTGTAAATACAGATGAAGCTTTGTTTGTTGGCCTGCTGCTCACCTCTTGCTGTATGACCCAGTTCCTAACAGGCCACAGACAGGTTCTGGTCTGGTACTGGTCCTAGGCCTGGCGGTTGGGGACCTCAGTCTTAATTGGTGGTGTCAGCATTCAAGTGTTGACTGACTTGGGTTGCTACCGTGAAATGCAGATGTGTTGAAATGCAAATGCATTTTCATTTGCTCATGAGAAATAATGCCTTATTGAAGGCAGAGTGTCTTACCCTAGGCCCTTGGTTGTAAGCCTTGACCTTATAAGGGTATAGTAATAGATGGAAGTTTGATGAGTTAATGTTTACCGAAGTCAAAATAGTCATTATCTTTGGGGAGGAAGCAGTGAATGGAAGGGGAACCAAGGTCCCTATAGTGGTATTGATAATATTATGCTTCTCCATATGGGTTCTGGTTATATGAGTGGTTCAGTTTGTCAAAATTCATGATTTGCATACTTTTTGTGTACATCAATAGAAGCTAAAAAAATAAAGGAAAACTTTAAAAACATTCCTGCGATGTGCACTGTCAGGGGAATGGACACCCTTGAAGCTCAGACTCGGGGGGTTGGGAGGGGCATGGGCAATATACTTAACCAGAACTGTTGTACCCCCATAATAAGCTATAATAAATAAACAAAAAAAACCCCTCAAAAACAAAAAAAAAAACAAAAAAAGCAAAACAAACAAACAAACAAACAAACAAACAAAAAAAACATTCCTGTGGTGTTTACCAGTTCATGCTACCAGAGTGATGGCCTGAATTTATGGGTTTTTCCATTTACAGATATTGGATTGTAGCTCTGAATGTTTGTTTTTCAAGCCTCATAGTCTGGTAGGTACAAGGAGGGTCTTCCTGGCTTCAGCATTTTCCTTTGTTTTCAGGGTTCCCTCTTAGTGAGAATTCATGGGGACACATACCCATGCTCCTTTTTGACGTAAGCTTTTTAGAATGGATCCTTTGTGTTTATATTAAATGGAACTTTCACCTGTATCAGGAGTGTTTTGGATACAACATAAGTCACCACATTTTTTCACACATCTTACACGTGTAAAACCATACTTGTATCCTAAGAGTGGCTTTATGCCAATTCCACAAACATTAAAGTGAGCGATACACCAGAAAGATAATTCAGATAATTCATCATCTGCATCTGTGGTTTTGTTGAGAAGACAAGAACATACGTACCAGAGAATCATTAAGTGCTAAAATATGTGATTCCAACTGAAAAGCATATTAGGCCATTTCAGAAAGTAGTGATTAGAGCAGACAAAGGTAGTTTCAAGGGAGAATTGAGGCCAAGGGAGAGAAAGATCGTGAACAAAGGTAGAAGTTTGCACGCACCTGCCCGTGTGGAAGCCAGTGAGGGGTCTGGCCTGAGGGGAAGACAGGGCCTCACCTGGGAAATAATGAGACAGCCTCACCTTTTCCTCCAGGCAGGGCTTGGATAAGGAGGGAGGGATTGGGAGAACATAGCTTGGCTCCATGTTAAGCCACAGTAAGGACAGGTGCGAGGAAGTGATATAATATCTGTGGTATTTTCAAAAGGTGCCAGGTTTCCAGGATAACTTGGAGGGAGGAATGAATGGCAAATTTTAAATATTTTCTGAGGCTAACTTGTTCCAAATCATTTAAAGATATTGTCTCTGATTTGTGCTAGATGTATTTAAGAATTGACTTCATTCCAGTAGCTCTTCAGAATGCTGCAAGAAGCAATAGAATTGGCGTGTTTTAAGGATGTTTAGTTTATCCATAGTCACATCAACACAGCCCTAGATTTAACCCAAAATAACAGCTTTCGAATATCTAAAAATTTGCAAGTAGAGAAACGCGGAGAATCACAAGAAGAAACTCTTAATTTCACTGCTTCACCTGAATTAACCTGCGACTGCCTTCAGATTTTTCAGAGGCAAAAACTCCCTTATGCATTGATTGCCACATCACCTGTCTGGTCCCGTCTGAAGTCCTCTTTGCAGAAGCCACTCAGCACCTTTTGGGATTGAATGCTGACGCTGCGTAGCATTTGAAAGGAATGCTGCTGTCGATTCCATCTGCACTCATCACAGGGTGAGGAATGAGAGAGAGAAAATACTGGGCATCTGTATAAGATGAGGCTCTCACAGGGCCTGCCAGAGAGTGCCTGCCATAGACTGGAGAACCACATCCGTTCATTTGCATATCGACAGCTAAAATTAGTTGTGTCACCCACGTTGTTCACTGTAAAGCAGAACCTTCAGATAAGACTCAGATTCATCACTCTTGCTGGCTCACTTGGTTGCTCGTCGTTACCAGATAGAGGGGCTGTAGCACTGTGTAAGTGCAAATGTTAAATTAGTAGTAATAGCCAGTGGTGTCTTCCCTGTATTTTTCACTGATCAGATAATTTTCACTGATGTCAACATTTATAATATGCCACCTGACATATACTAGTATTATGTGCTTGGAATATTTTTAGTTTATCCATTTTATTGACTTAGACAAAGGTAAAGGTAATTTTTTAAAGTTATTTGTTCGGGTCCTTGTGTATTTGATCGGAAGAGATTTTTGCAAGGAAGGCAGCAAAGCTGTAGATCGGGCTTTTAGAAAAGTCAGTGTCAAATCTGTGTTTCCTCTTCATCACTTGGTTTTGCAAGGGTTCTAAATGACCTTCTGTGGTACCACACTGATGCTCATCTTGCATCGTGAGCAGCTCTGAGTAATTTATGATAAATAATGAAATGCTGTTTCCTACAATGCACTGCAAATGGCTGAGCCTTGTAAAAGTCTAAGGAGCTCTGTTGCTTCTAAATGACTAGATAATACAAAAATGTTAACCCTAAAGAGAAAAGGTCAAGTAGTTCATGCTGCTTGCAAGGCACAGTCCTCCTGCCTGATAGACTTTCTGCAGCTGACCTGTGCAGGGACTGGCGCCTGAACCGTTACCTTCCAGAATGGCAAGGAGTTTTAAGCCTTTCAGCTAGTTGAAGTGGTTAAAAGCAATAGTGTTTTATTTGTTTGGAGTGGGAGAAGCGAGAAAATTGTAGAATTTGTTTAAAATTTGAAACCCTAAATTAAGTTTTAAAAAATTGTGTTACCAATCTTAAGGGCTTTGTGATGCTGGGATGCAGCAACTTAAATATTTTATTTGAGCACTGATATGAAAAGAAATATTGAAAAGCAAACATTAATATTATCTAAACAAAGCTTTATAGATACCTGACATTTTTTCAAAATTAACTCTTTCCCTGATGTTTGCATTCTCTCCCTCTCATCCACATATACAAAAATAAATACATACCAAACATATCCAATGTGCAACTCTCAGCCCCTTGGTACTCCACAATGTGTTTGTACCATTGCAAAATGTGGTTCACAGAGAATATCTGTGTTCTGATCCTGGTTGCCATAAATAGCTGCATATCTAAGTGTGGAGGTTTGAAGACTTTAATTGCCAGCTACCAGAATGTCTTTAATGTATTGCACTCCTATGGTGAAAATAGAATTAAATTGATGGCCAGTGAGCGCTTTATACTGACAGGATAGTCTCTATGTGAGGAAACCGTTGAGAAGGGTGATCTTTGGCCAGTAAGACTTTAAAACTCAAACACTTTGCTGAAGTTTGCCACTGACTTTTCTCACATTTCCCCAGACCTTATTACTTTGCCAAATGAAATCATCTGTTCCCCCTAGTGGAACTGCTTCCTTTCCTCCAGATATCAGCTACAAGGTATGAAATGAATTGCATAAAAATAAATCACACATGCTGCATTCGGGGAAGAGTACTCTAGCAGTTCCGTCAATTTCTTTTCACTGCTATGCTGAAAAGACCACTTTAATTTTCAATTATCAGTTACATGCAATCAGGTGTATCTTTTGAGCTTCCCAAAATAGAGATGCTTTCATGGTAGGAAAGTTGGGCTATTTGAATGTTTGAGAATATTTTTTCTTTTGATGAAGAAGAATTGTGTCATGGGGGAGTGATGAATTCAAAGAAGGAAAGTTATTCCCAAAGGCTTCTTTGATGAATGGACTGTATGGTTCTACTTCCTGACTATATACCATCTGCAAGCCTACCTTAGGTATCTGAACATGGACTCAGAAGTTTGTAGATTATCCAGGCTTATCACCTCATCTCCATATGACTAGTCTACTATGTCCGCTTAGATGCTCTGCCATTTTGTGACCTGTGAACAATAGACCCCAAAGAACATGAGGAAGTTGCCTCAGCAATTCTGGGAGGTGATTTCCACAGAAAATGTGGAGAGGCTGGAGAGTCTTCTCTTAGGGAAGTTTGTTATTCCTCTGTATAATCTTGGTATTTGTGATGCTTGTTTTCTTCTTTGCTTCCATGGAAAATTGGTGACAAGGTAATTAGGACACCAGTTTTGAAAGAGAGAAAAGTAATTATGGCACAGTGGGAAGGCCCAGCCTGGTTTGAGGAATGTAGGCTCTGCTCTGCTACTCAGCTGTTGAGACCTCAGGGTAAACCACTTGATCTCTAGAATCTCAGGTTGTTCTGTAAATGAGGCTATTGGACAAGATGTGGCAAAGATTCCAAGAGGCCAGGGTTCTAAACTTGAGATTAAAATTTTAATGGGATTTTTTGAATTAACTGGTTCTTTTGCACACATATACACACACACACGTGCACACACACCACACACAAACAAGTTTTTGTGTTGTTAGTATATTTTTGCTGGGACATTTGGCAGTTCAACATTTAGTAATATCCATGTTTTTATATGCTACATAGGTGGGACTTGGTTAAGTCTTAAAGTCAGGTGAACTTTGCTTGTTTATAACTTTGAAAAAGAATTCCTTCCCCGTCTTCTGACAGATGTAGAGCTTGGTAGCAAGCTATAGATCTGTTACTGCAAAGTGTATGGGTATGTGTGCATGTGTATTTTATACACATTTTATGTAAGTAGCTATATGTGAAAGTAAATGGATTCCAAAAATAGGGGTATGAGGAGCCCTTCAGGAATTACTATTTTATTTGGAAGTATAAATAAAGTCATCCTGTTTTAGATATAATCACAATGTCTCATGCCCTTAATGAAACAGAATTCCTAGTTGGTGAATTTTACAAAGAGTGTTACAAGAAGAACAGAGGACTAAGAAATGTTATTTCTAGGACACTATTAGAAAATTGCCTTGATGTAAGGCAGTACTTCCTGTTATGTTGGTTCTAAGGGGATTTTGATATCAGAATCTGGTTCTATGCATTAGATTAGAACACAGCTCTGAGCTGTGACAGAATCAGAGTGTCATTTAATTCAAACTTAAAATGACTAGTTAATTTTTTATCTTTTTCTCCCACTTGCATTTTTTTTATTATTAAACAGGACATATTCACTATAGAAAATTAGAAAATATAAGCCATAAGAGGAGAAGATAGTAAAAGTCAGCTGTAGTTCTACCACCCAGAGAAAATTAATGTTTTTGTTGCATTTTACCACAATGTTTTGCTTTATAAATGTTTTATTTTCAAAAATGAAATTATATTCTAATACTCTTATAGATAGCTTTTTTCACTTTATGTTAAAATATTTTCATGCCCTATCTTTAATGTCTCTGTGCTGATGTGTATTGATATAGTAAAATATAAGGAGTTTATTACCTGTTGGGAATTTACTTTGTTTTAGTTTGGTCACTATATAAAATTCTGCCCTCAACATCCATAGTATGGAATGGAGATATTTTGGCCAACACATATGCAAAAAAGTTTACTTTTTTTTAAAATCTCAAATTTCTAAATTCTCATTTAAGATGATGGAATATTCCATATATTTGCCGTTGAAGTGTTAAAATGCCCATTCTTCCATAAACCCAGTGATTGTTCTAGGTGTTGCATCTGATTAACAAAAAAACAAACAAAGGAAACGTCTGGCAACCAGACAGTAATGTTTTATTCTATTTATTTTATTTTTATTTATTTATTTTTTGAGATGGGGGTCTCCCTGTGTTGTCAGGTCTCAAACTCCTAGGTTCAAGTGATCCTCCCACCTCAGCCTCTCGAGTAGCTGGGATTGCAGGTGTGCCAGGTAGTTTTAAAACAGTATGTTGTTGGTGTTTTATCTTGCATTTCTCTAATTGCAAGTGAGAATAAACATTGGTAGCACATTATTAAAGTGGAAGGTGGAGTTTGTAGAGGAGGTTAGTGAGCCTTTCCTGTCCCCAGGGACTATGTGTCTGATGCCTCTCTGCATCATCCAGGGCTTCCTGGCAGCCAGGGATGCTGTCAGGGGAGATGAGGCCTAGAAGTACCAAAACTGCCCAGTGTAATTTAGTAACTAAGAATTTCCCCTCCCTGAAATCCAGGAACAGTGTTGCAGATCATGGGTGGGTCACTTGGAGTCAGCAGATAACGTCTAAGTTGCAAATGTTCTTGACTAAGTGACCTTAGAGACTGTATCAGTCACCTAAGGCTGCCATAACAAAAACCAGCAGCCTGGAGGGACCGCACAACAGAAGTTCATTTTCTCACAGTTTTGGAGGCTAGAAGTCCAAGATCAAGGTGTTTGCAGGAGGGTTGGTTCCTACTGAGGCCTCTTTCCTTGGCACGTAGGAGTGAGAGGCCTCTCTCACTTGTCCTCCCACGATCTTTTCTTCTGTGCACACACATCTCTGGTGCCTCTTTGTGTGTCCAAATTTCTGTTATGAAGATACCACTCAGATTGGATTAGGGCCCACCCTAAGAGCTTCATTTTAAATCAGTCACCTCTTGTCCTGTCTCCAAATACATCACCTTCTGAGGTACTGGGGATTAGGACTTTAACATATGCATGTGGGGATACAATTCAGTCTATAATAGGGGCTCACACACACACACATACACATGAACAAAAAATGATAATTGTAAAATAGTCTAGAGATCTTAAATTGCAGCACTCGGTGGGAGGGGTCGGGAACCTGCGACCTTGGGGCCAAGTGTGTCTTTCTGGATCCTTGAGTGCAGCCTTTTGACTGAATCCAAACTTCACAGGACAAATCTCTTTATTAAAAGGGGCTGCACTTGGGGGTCTGGAAGGCCACATGTGGCCTTGAGGCCACAGGTTCCCCAACCTCACTTTGTTTCTGCTGTGGGGCTCCGTGGTGTGGGAGGAACTGGAGACGAGGCTCAGCTCCCAGGGAAGGGCGGCCTGCGCTGTCTGCACCTGCCTGGCCACAGCCGCTGCCTCCAGCAATCGCCAGTCCACTGTGGCTCCTGCTAATAAGTGCCATGGAGACGCAGTGAGCTCCAGGGGCCGTAGGGAGGTGGGTGAACATCAAATCACCCAGTGACACTGGCTTTTCAAATGCCACATGATGAAAATAGAACCCTCTGTTGTAGCTCCCTGCATTTGGCGTCCACTTCCCTTGGGCTCACCACTATCTCCATGAGGAGCGAGGAGACTTAGCGCGTCACTTATCTGGACGGGTTGTTCAGGCTGAGGTGCCCTTCCCTGGCATACCACTAATGCTTGAACCCGAACCTGAGTAATTTGATTTGGATCAAAAAATCTGACTCTGTTAAGGCTTTGACAGATGTATCCTTTAAGCATGACACTTCGAGACTGAGGGATGTTGCCTTAACCGCTACCTTTTTTTTTTTTTTTTGCCATTAAAAAAACAAATTGAAAATGTGATATTATGGATAGATAAATTCTAATCACACCCCCAAATTGGTAGACCTGCTTATTCAGATGATTGGTCCAAAAACCCTCAGCAGTCCTAAATCCAACCACCCAAAGGGAGCCCCTACTGTTAATTCAGGAGACTGTTGGATTTCATTTAATGTGGATGTTATCTTTGTGTTTTGTTTTCCACTATCTGATACTATTACCATCTAATTAGGTTGAAAATCAGCAATTAGAATGGGAGTGCATGTAATAGTGGTTATTTTTCTTTTGATCCTAGTTACACTCTTAAAGATGTGATTATCATCAGTCTGTGTGTGCATGTGTATGTATGTGGGAGGGTGTGTAGTGTAGGAAGAACAGTGGATGTTAAGTCAGGAAGGTAAGGTTGGATCTAGGATTTGCTGCTTCTTAGATACCTGAGCTTGGTGGAGTTAGCCTCTAAAACCTCAATTTCCTCATTTGCAAAAGCTCACATAATGGCTGCTGCTTAGCAGATAAGGCTGCTGTGAAGTCTGTAGATATCAAACCATCTTATAAAACAGGTGCTGCAAAAATTAATAACTCACACATTGGAAGCTAAGTGGTGTTTGACTATATGGGAACTGGGGCAAATTGAAATCATTATGAGAGTTTGAATGTTATTTATGCCATGAGCTAATTCTAAAATTTAATTTTGGGAGCTAAATTTAATTTTAAATGTTAAGTACTGTACATAGGAACTGATGTTTGGGGGAAAAAAAAATCAAGCTAGAAAACACTGTTACAGAGGAAGAGAATGATGCTGTGAAAATTTAAATCCCGCAACGGTGTCGACTAGAAAAATATCCATTTCCAGGCATCTGGACTTGAATTTCTCAGCCTTCGAGAAAGGCAGACTTAACCAGCGTGCCCTTTCGTTTCGGTGTGATTGCCCCAGAATTGTGGGATGCTCAGTTTGAAACTGAGTTGTATGTCAATCTCTGATATCTCAATTTTTGATACACTAAACACAAGCAGAAGATGAAATGTGCCTCTGAAGAGTAAAGAACCCTCTCTCATTTTCTCACTATCCTGCCTCATGCCATTTCTCTTCAGGTTGATTGTTCTTAAGAACTGATTCTCAGTGCTGAGTAGAGAATACTTTTCTGAAGCATTTCTTCCAAGGTTTATCTTGATAGATTCTGCAAATTGTTATGCAAAATTTCATATGCTAAAAGAAAGTAAGATGATTTATATTTCTGGAGAAATCTAAAATTCATCTCATTGACTTTTTCCAATTTCTCATTTTCCTCTTTTCCATATAAATATTTTTAAAAATCCAAGTATAGTCATAGCTTTAATTTCCAGAGGATAAGAATTTAGGGCGTTGTTTTCTTCTGTTTATATTGAAACATTGTCTGATAAAAAATGTTTATCATGGCTTAAGGGGAAAATGAAACCATTCAGATAATTCAGTGGCATGAACAAGCATGACTAATTCCTCTTCCACGCAGCCTGTCTCAAGATCCTTCATTTTTTGACTATTTATTAAGCACCTACTATTTGCCAGATGCTGTTTTAGGCACCCAGCACCCCAGGCTGTATAATGATGAAGATTAACTCAAGCATTACCCCCCTGGAGCTTTCATCCTCATAGAGAAGTTAGATAGGAACATGTAAAACAGTAAGATAATCCCAACCATTGCGAAAGGCTGAATAGGATAAAAGGATAGGAAGTTTGAATTTATATAGGTGTTCTGGTAGGCCTTAGGTGAGGTCCTGGTGGTTGAACTGAGTCCCAAATGATGATAAGAAGCCAGACCTGGCAATACCTAAAACAGAGGGGTACCAGAAACAGAAAAACAAAAGTTCAAGGGCCTTGAGGGACAAAAAGATAGCCAGTGTGTGCCTAAGCATAGTGACCATACCAAGGAGTGGTAGGAAGTGAAATGGGAGAGGGAGGGCAGGCTTAAGAGAAACTTGGACTTGATTTTTGTTGTAATGGAAAACCATGGGGGTCTAGGTAGGGAAAGGTTCTGATATGCTTTAGGTTTTAAAAACATAAAGTGCTGTGTGGAGCTGCACTAGGTGGCAGGAAGACAAGTGAGAAGGCCATTGTCGTGTTAAAGCCATGAGCTCTGGCAGCTTAGACTGGAGAGTGGAGACATGAGGTGGGACAGGTGCACTGTCAGACTGGATGTGCCCTGGAAGGTGAGAAAAAGGACTTACATTGAAGGAAAGACAGGGATGAGTAAATTAAGACCCCCTCCTAGATTTCTGTCCTGAATAAGAGCAGGGATGGGGGCACTATTAACTGAGATGGGGAGGGCTGAGAGATGAGCAGGATTGGGTGTGGGGTAGAAATGAAAAAGTAGTTTTAAGCATCTGGTATTCTCCGTGCTCGTTAGGTGTGCCAGCGGATGTTTTGAAATAGGCATTGGTTAGCGTGTGGAAGGGAGGGAGAAGACATCCATTGAAATAACGAGCAATGTGCAAAAGGGTGGTGGTGCCAGGAGCTGGATGGAGAGACCCCTGTCAGCACCGAAGACTAGGAAATCCCCACACTGTCAACTGGAGGGAATTGCTTGTAGATGCAGTGCGGTCAGGATGTTACCACTAGTTCTCACCCCTGCGTGGACTCACATGGAGGAGTTACAAAAACATACATGTGGGGAGTGGGGGGAGGGGATGGGTGTATACCTACATAACGAGTGCTATGCGCACTGTCTGGGGAATGGACACGCTTGAAACTCTGACTCGGGGGGATGGGGGGGCATGGGCAATATACATAACCTAAACTTTTGTACCCCCATAATAAGCTGAAATAACAAAAACAAAACAAAACAAAAAAA
>JAQIFY010004798.1:0-11502 GCA_028533085.1 Varecia variegata | reverse complement strand
TATATCTACATGATGAGAGCGAAGCGAACTGTCAGTGGAATGGACATACTTGAAGATCTGACTCGGGGTGTTGGGGGTGGGGGAGGGGACGGGTGTTTACCTACATGATGAGTGCGATGTGCACTGTTGGGGGAATGGACACCCTTGAGGCTCAGTCTCGGGGGGTTGGGAGGGGCATGGGCAATATACTTAACCAGAAAGGTTGTACCCCCATAATAAGCTATAATAAAAAAAATTCTACATAAAATGATAAATTAAAAACTAAGTATGTTTCATATAGTTTCTCTCTTTCATCAGTTTATTTTGTAACCCTTAATCTGATACAATTTATGTTCCAAGTATTCATTTTCTCCCTTGTTCATAATAGCATTGTTCTCTCTACTTCCCCTTCCACATCCTCTGATACTTTGCTGCATTCTGTTAAATTAAATTGGATAGTAAATTCTTATCAGTTCTCAGGCTTAGAGTTCTTTTAAAATCACTTTTACAAAATAAATTTCTAATGCCTTCCTTCTTCCATCCTAAAAAAAAATAAAATAAAATAAAATCTAATATATGAATGATTGTGCCAAAAGGAGAAGGTTATATGGTGGTAAATTAATTAGACCCAATATTTGGGCAACTTGTTCCCTTAGTGTGCCCATCAAAAATGCCTCCTTTGAGTGTTTTTATGGAACTTTCTTTGATAGTCTTTTTGTATCCTCACTTCTTTACATTTCTATCTGGAGGAGTTCATTTTGAATAACTGCTGCTTCTGCTTGCAATTTTGTTTATGTGCTTACTTCTGCTCATTTGAATCTTTGAACATCTGGGAGAGATAATTTTTAAAATCCTATAATCATTTGGCTTCATTGCAATACTCCAAGTCACCTAATTTCATCCATAGTGTAGAGAAGGGTGCTTGATGAGAGAAATGTGAAATAATTTCTAGGTCAAATGCCTATAACTTCCTCTATTGTCATCCTTCCTTTGGCAGGCAGGTAACTGTGATTGCCGTTAAATTTCTCTTTCTTGTTAACCTAAGATTATATTCCTTTTACAAAACCTATTCTAAAGCATAATGTACTGCATAAACATCTTCTGAAAAAAACAAAGAAACACTTGACTGGTATTGCAGTGTGGGAATGAGATCTAAGGGGCTCCTATGGTACAGAAAGCCTCCAATTCTTTTTCAGAAAGAAATAAAAAACATACTGCTTTCTGTGCTATATACCTTTGATACAAAAAAGAGCAACTGTTAACCATGATGGCAATATAGTAATGATTTAAGTTGCTTCAATATGAAAAAAACTGGTTTGATTGCATTTATGTCTCAGCTGACCTCTTTCTAAATCAAAAATGAATATAAATAATTATAAAACTCTAAAATTATTAAAAATCCTTTATGATTTGCTTAAGAAGAATAAGCAATTATATTTCTGGTAAAGTGAAAGAATGATATGGGACTTATTCTAACAAATACCCAACCCTACTAGAAGAAAAAATTCATATACACACACACACATGCACACACACCTACACATATATGCAATGTGGCCTTAAAACAGAGAAAATAATCAATGACAAAAAATAAAGTTCAAAAATAGCCCCATGCTTTTATGTGCATTTAAAATTGGAAGGTTGGACTATTTAATACATTTTTGGAAACACCTTGATATTCATTTGGGAAAATAAACTAGATGCATATATACATAAAAATAATTCCAGGTGTTTTAAATATGTAGACTTTTAAAAAACTATTACACACACATATGAGAAATATTTGTAATCTTGGAATGGGAAAGCTTTCATAATAACAATACAAAACTCAGAACTTTCATAAAGAAACAGAATGACATATTTGTTTGGTTACATAAAATTATAGAAGATCTATGCAGCAAAAGATATTCTATGTAAACAGAAGATAAGTACCACACTAGGGAAAAGATTTGGAATATAGATATATACCAAAGGGTTCATATCTTTAATGTATAAATATCTCCTACAAGGAATTCAGAAAAATAAAAAAGAGAGAAAAATGAAAGAAAGAACAGGCAATTTATAAAAGAACTGCAATATCTAATAAACATAGGAATGCATTCCCAGTCTCACTTTTGATAATAGAAATATACATAAAGAGATAAAATTTTTCACCTATCAAAATGGCAAAAATAAAAATTATAATAATATTCAGTGCTAGTTATGGTGTGAGGAAAGGAGCACTATTAATGTTTTAGTCAAAATTTAAAATCATACAATATTTTCAAGGACAATTGGACAACAAAAAATTTTTTAAAAAGCATTATCTTCTGAGCAAAGCTCCTTCTATAAGTTTATCCACTTGTACAAATAGTTAAGAATGAATGTGCAAGGATCCTTACTGCAGCTTTGCTTGTCCATGTTAAAAATCAGAGACAGAAGAGATGAGGCAAAGCAGAAGGACCAAATAGAAACCTCCAGCAATTGTCTCTCTGCACAAACACCAAATCAAATTCAATAAGTATCCATGCAAGTAAACACCTGCAGGAGAACCAAAAATCAGGTGAGTGATCATAGTACCTGGTTTTTACATTATATCGAGAAAAGAGGTACTGAAGAGGGCAGAAAAACGTCTTGCATTGCCTATGCCACCCCTCTTCCATCACTCGGCAGTGCCGTGCTAGTGCAACTAGTGGAGAAACTCTGGGTGCCTCAGGTAAGGAGAGTGAAGTGATTATGAGACTTTGCATTGCAACTGAGGGCCACCCTGTCAAAGGGGAACACAGCACAGGGCAGAATTCTTCTGGCACCCATGGAGGTATTACTTAGACCAGCCCAGCCAGAGGGAAATCTACCCCAAAAGCTGAGTTCCAAGTAGCCCAGAAACCAGTTGAAATAAATGTGCTTTTGGGCTGGAATAAATTTGTAAGGCAGTCAGGCCACAAAGGCTGCAGTCCTTGGACAATTCGTACAGCAATGCTGGTTCTGACCTGGTGGACTTAGGGTACATGAAACTGAGTGAGACACCAGTAGTGGCAGCCAACCCAGGGCCTGTGTCATCTCTCCGCCACCAAATACAGGCAGTGCAACTGAGGGAGAGTATTTTTTCACTTGGGGAAGGAAAAGGAAGAGTTAAGAGGACTTTGTTTTGCAACATGGGTACCATCTCAGCCACAGTAAAAATAAAGTAGCAAGCAGACTCCTGAAGCCACCAACTTCAGACCTTAGTTCCTGGATTGCATTTCTAGACCCAATCTGAACAAGAAGGAAACATGCTGCCTTGAAGGTAAGGAACCAGTCCTGGAAAGATTCACTACCTGCTGACTACAGAGCCATTGGGTTTTGAATAAACATCAGAGGTAGCTAGGCAACAGTCACCACGGGCTTTGGGTGAAACTAGGCTGGCTCCAGGTGTGACTTGGCACTGGTGACTGCAAAGGAGTGTAGTTATCACACCTCCCCCAACTCCAGCAGTGTAGCACAGACAGTGAGGGAAGAGAGTGAGAGATTTTGCCTGGTAATATAGGGAATTCTCCTGTATCTTACCACGTCCACCAAGGCTGTGAGACCAGGAGTCTGCAAGAGTAACAGTATTATGGGGCTTGGGGTGCCCCCTGTGTTGATACTGCTGCAGTGACCAAAGACTTAGATCACAATACTCAATTCCCTTTGAATATCTGGAAAGGCTTCTCAAGAAGGGTGTGTCCAAATAAGCCCAGATTGTGAAGATTAAAATAAATACCTAACTCTTCAATGTCCACACATAAACAAATATTCACAAGCATCAAGAACATCCAGGAAATTATGATCTCACCAAAAAACTAAATAATGTAGCAGTGAGCAATCTCAGAGGGATAGAGATATGTGAACTTTCAAACAAATAATTCAAAATAGCTGTCCTGAAGAAGCTCATGAACTTCAAAACAACAGAGAGAAGGAATGCAGAAGCCTATTAGAGAAATTTAACAGAGACTGAAATAATAGAAAAAGCGGAAATATTGGAACTAAAAAATTCAATTGACAAAACTGAAAATGCATTAATCTCTCAATAGCAGAATTGTCCAAGCAGAACAAAGAATTAGTGAGCTCAAAGACAGGCTATTTAAAAATACACACTCAAAAAGAAAAAATGAAACATGACTATAAGAGCTAGAAAATGGCCTCAAAAGGGACAATTCTAAGAGTTATTTGCCTCAAAGAGGTAGATATTGGATTATAAAGTTTATTCAATGAAATAATAACAGAGAACTTTCCAAACCTAGAGAAAGATATCAATACTCAGGTAAAAGAAAGTCATAGAACACCAAGAAAACTTAACCTGAATAAGACTACCTCAAGACATTTAATCAAGCTCTCGAAGGCACTGATAAAAGGTTCAAAGGGATGCAAGAAAAAAGAAAAAAAATAACATATAACAGAGCTCCAATGTGCCTGGCAGCAGATTTCTCAGTGGAAACTTTACAGGCCAGAAGAGAGTGTCATAACATACTCAAAGTGCTGAAGGAAAAACTATTAACCCTAGAATACTATATCCTGAAAAAACATCGTTCAAATTTGAAGGAGAAATAAAGAGTTTCCCAGACAAAGAAAAGCTGAGGGATTTCATCAACACCAGACCTGTCCTGCAAGAAATGCTAAAAGGAGTTTTTCATCATGAAATAAAATGATGTTAGTGCACAAAAAGAAATCATCTGAAGGTATAAAGATCACTGGTAATAGTACGTTCACAAATACAGAATATTGTTGTAACTGTAGTGCATAAACCATTTATGTCTTGAGTAGGAAGACTAAAAGACGAAACTTCCAAAAATGATAGCTACAAAACTTTTTGAGAGATAAATAGTATGAAAAGATATAAATGGAAACAATAAAAAAATAAAAATCTGGGGGGGATATAGTTAAAGTCTAGAATTTCTGTTAAATTTTTCTTTGCTTATTTGTTTCTTTGTATGCAGTATTATGTTGTGATATGCTTAAAATAATTGGTTATAAAATGTTTTTTGTAAGCCTCATGGTAACCACAAATTAAAAAATCTACAATAGATACACAAAAACTAAAAAGCAAGAAATTAAAACACACTATCAGAGAAAATAATTTTTACACAAAGGAAGAAAAGAAAGAAGAAAGAAAGAGAGGACCACAGAACCACTGTAAATCAAATAACAACACAATAGCAGTAAGTCCTTACCTATTAATAATAACATTGAATGTGAATGGACTAAACTCTCCAATTAAAAGGCATAGAGTGGCTGAAGAGATTAAAAAAACTACAACCAATTATATATTATCTGCAGGAAACACACTTCAAGAATAAACACATATAGACTGAAAATAGAAGGATGGAAAAAGATATTCCATGCAAATGTAAATCAAAAAAGAGAAGGAGTAGCTACACTTATATAAGATGAAATTGATTTCAAAACAAAAACTGTAAAAAGGGACAAAGAAGGATATTATATGATGATAAAGATGTAATTCAGCAAGAGGATATAAAAATTCTAAATATATATTCACCCAATAATGTAGCACCCAGATATACAAAGTAAATATTGTCAGAGATAAAGAGAGAGATAGATCCCAGTACAATAATCTTTAGAGACCTTAACACTCCACTTTAAGCATTGGACAGATCATCCAGGCAGAAAATCAAAAAAGAAACATTAGACTTAATCTGCATTATAGACCAAATGGACCCAATAGATATTTACAGAATGTTTCATCCAAAAGCTGCAGAGTACAGATATTTCTTCTCAGCTAATGGATTATTCCCAAGGATAGATCTTATGTTAAGTCACAAAACAAGTATTAAAAAATTCAAAGAAATTGAAATCATGTTAAGTTTTTTCCTGACCACAATATAATAAAACTAGAAACCAATAACAAAAGGAACACTGCAAATCATACAAACACATGGAAATTAAACAATATGCTCCTGAATGACTAGTGGGTGGATTAAGAGGGAAATTAAAAAATTTCTTTATTTTCTTTGTTGCCATTGTGAAGAGTATTGAGTCTTTGATATGGTACTCAGTTTGGCTGTTGTTGGCATATAAAAATGCTACTGGTTTGTGTACATTGATTTTGTAACCTGAGACTGCTGAATTTGTTTATCAATCCCAGTAGTCTCATGGCAGAATCTTTGGGGTTTTCCGGATACAAGATCATATTGTCAGCAAAGAAAAATAGTTTGACCTCTTCTACACTATTTGGATGCCCTTGATTTCTTGTCTGATTGCTCGGGCTAGGACTTCCAGCACTATGTTGAATAGAAGTAGTGGTAGAGGACAACCATGTCTGAGTCCAGTTCTGAGTGGGAATACTTTCAATTTTTCCCCATTCAGTATGGTGTTGGCTGTGGGTTTTTCATATATGGCTTTTATCATTTTGGGGTAAGTCCTGTCTATGCCTATTTTATTAAGCATTCTTATCATAAAAGAGAGTTGAATTTTGTCAAATGCTTTTTCTGTGTCTATTGAGAGGATCATATGGTCTTTCTTTTTACTTTTATTTATGTGGTGAATTAGATTTATAGATTTGCATATGTTGAACCATCCTTGAGTCTCTGGGATGAAGCCCACTTGGTTGTGATGGATTATTTTTTTGATAAGCACCTGAATTCGTTTTGCTAGGGTTTTGCTGAGAACTTTTGCATCTATATTCATAAAGGATATTGGTATGTAGTTTTCTTTCTTTGTTGCATCCTTTCCTCGTTTTGGTATCAGGATGATGTTGGCTTCAGAAAACAGGTTGGTAAGGATTCCTTCCTTCTTGATGTTGTGGAATAATTTCTGTAGGAGAGGCACCAGTTCTTCTTTGCAGGTCTGGTAAAATTTGGGTGTGAAACCATCTGGTCCAGGACATTTTTTTTTAGGAATTATTTTTATTGTTGCTTCAATTTTGGTACTTGACATTGGTCTGTTCAGGAATTCTACTTCTTCCTGATTGAGCCTAGGGAGACTGTGTGTTTCTAAGAATTTGTCCATTTCCTCCACATTTTCAAGTTTATGTGCAGAGAGGTTTTTATAGTATTCATAGATGATATTTTGTATTTGTGTGGTATCAGTTGTAATTTCTCCTTTTTAATTCCTGATTGAGATTATTAGAGTCCTTTCTTTTCTGCTTCTCCTTAATCTACCTAGAGGCATGTCAATTTTGGGTATTTTTTTCAAAGAACCAACTTTTTGTTTTATTAATGTTTTGTATAGTTTTTTTATTATCAATTTCATGTAGTTCTCCTTTGATCTTTGTTATTTCTTTTTTTCTGCTGGGTTTAGGGTTGATTTGCTCATCCTTTTCCAGTTTTTGGAGATGATTCATTAGATTGTTTATTTGTGATCTTTCTGTCTTATTGATATAGGTATTTATGGATATAAATTTTCCTCTCAGGACTGCTTTAGCTGTGTCCCACAGATTTGATAACTTGTGTCTCCTTTATCATTTAGTTCAATGAATCTTTTGATTTCCATCCTAATTTCCTCCTTAACCCAATAATTGTTCACGAGGAGGTTGTTCAGTTTCTGGTGAAAGACCTCTACAGTGATAATTATGAAACACTGAGTAAGGAAATATCACAGGACGTAAACAGGTGGAAAATCATACCATGCTCATGGATCAGCAGAATGAACATTGTTAAAATGTCTATAGTACCCAAAGTGATCTACAGATTCAATGCAATCCCTATTACAATACCAACATAATTTTTCAGAGATCTAGAAAAAATAATTCTATGCTTTGTAGGGAACCACAGAAGACCCTGTATAGGAAAAGAAATCTTAAGCAAAAAGAACAAATTTGGAGGAATCAATTTACCAGACTTCAAGCTATACTACAAGTCTATAGTAACTAAAATGACATGGTACTGGCACAAGACCAGAGACATAGACCAATGGAACAGAACTGAGAACCCAGATATAAAACTGTCCTCATATTGCTATCTTTTCTTTGACAAAGTAAATAAAAACATGTAGTGGGGATAAGAACCCTTATTCAATAAATGGTGCTGGGAAAATTTGATAGCCACATGTAGAAGACCAAAACAGGATCCACACCTCTCACCTCTCACAAAAATCAACTCATGGTGGATAACAGACTTAACCTATAAAAATTCTAGAAGAAAATGTTGGAAAAGCTCTTATAGATATTGTCTTAGGCAAAGAATTTATGAACAAGATCACAAAGGCAATCACAGCAGCAACAAAAATAAATAAATGGGACCTAATCAAATTAAATGGCTTCTGCACAGCCAAGGAAACTATCATGAGAGCATCAGACAACCTATAGAATGGGAGAAAATATTTACATGCTACACATCTGATAAATGGCTGATAATTAGAATCTAAATAGAACTCGGAAAATCAGCAAGAAAAAATCAAACAACCCCATTAAAAAGTGGGCAAAGGACATGAACAGAAACTGTTCAAAAGAAGATGGACTAATGGCCAATAAACATATTAAAAAATGCTCAGCATCACTAATCATCAGGGAAATGCAAATCAAAACCACAATCTGATATCACTTTACTCCAGTGAGAGTGGCTTTTATAAAAATTCTCAAAACAATAAATGTTGGCATAGCTATAGAGAGATAGGAACACTCATACACTGCTGGTGGGACTGCAAACTAGTACAACCTCTATGGAAAGTAATATCAGGATATGTCAAAAAGCTACAAGTGAAATTACCATTTGATCCAGCAATCCCATTACTGGGCATCTACCCAAAGGGAAAAAAGACATTCTACAAAAAAGACATCCACACTAGAATGTTTATAGCAACACAATTCACAACTGCAAAGTTGTGGAAACAACCTGAGTGCCCATCAGTACATGAGTGGATTAATAAAATGTGATATATGTATATCATGGAGTACTACTCAACCACAAAAAAACATGGTGATCTAGTCCTCTTGTATTATCCTGGACAGAGCTGGATCCCATTCTACTAAGTGAAGTATCAGAACAATGGAAAGCAAGCACCACATGTTCTCACAATCAAATTGGTATTAATTGATTAACACTTATGTGCACATTTAGTAGTAACATTCATCGGGTGTTGTACATGTGGGAAGGGGGTGCGAGGAAGGGTATACTCACAGCTAATGGGTGTGGTGTGCACTGTCTGGGGGATGGACACCCTTGAAGCTTTGACTCGGGTGGGGCAAAGGCAATATATGCAACCTAAACATTTGTACCTCTGTCATCTGCTGAAATAAAAAAAAAATCTTGAAACAAATGAAAATGATAATATAAGATATTAAAACCAATGGGATAAAGTACAGCAGCACTAAGTAGAAAATGTAGCAATGAGTACCTAAGACAGAAAAGTAGAAAAGCTTTGAATAAACAAACTAATGATGTATCTTAAAGAAATAATAAAAAAGGAGCAAGCCAAATCCAAAATTAGTAGAAGGAATGAAATAATAAAGATCAAGGGATAATTAAAGAAAGTTTAAACAACAATAACAAAAAAAAACCACAAAGATCAATGAAATAAAAGATTGGATTTTGCAAAAGATAAACAAAATTGACAAAGCTTTAATAAGACTAAGAAAAAAGACAGAAGAACCAAATAAATAAATCACAGATGAAAAAGGAGACATTACAACTGATACTGCAGAAATTCGAAGGATTATTAGAGACTCTGATAAGCAACTGTAGGCCAATAAATTGGAAAACCTAGAAGAAATGTTTAAATTCCTAGAGACGGCTGGGCACGCTGGCTCATGCCTGTAATCCTAGCACTCTGGGAGGCCAAGGCGGGAGGATCGCTCGAAGTCAGGAGTTTGAGACCAGCCTGAGCAAGAGCGAGACCCCGTCTCTACTAAAAATAGAAAGAAATTAGCTGGACAACTAAAAATCTTTATGGAAATAATTAGCTGGGCATGGTGGCACATGCCTGTAGTCCCAGCTACTCGGGAGGTTGAGACAGGAGGATCGCTTGAGCCCAGGAGTTTGAGGTTGCTGTGAACTGGGCTGATGCCACGGCACTCTAGCCCGGGCAACAGAGTGAGACTTTGTCTCAAAATAAAATAAAATAAAATAAAAAATAAAATAAATTCCTAGAGACATACAACTACCGACATTGAATCAGGAACAAATCCAAAACATTTTCACCCCTGTAATACGCTGAAATAAAAAAAAAAGAGGAAAAAAAAAAAACCTGGGGAAACCAATAGAAAGTAATGCAATGGAACCAATAATAAAATGCCTCCCATCAAAAATATCCCAGGACCTAATGGCTTCACTGCTGAATTCTACCAAGCATTCAAAGAAAAGCTGACATCAATCCTACTTGAACTATTCCAAAAAATAAAGGAGTAGCAGGCACTCCAAAACTCATTCTATGAGGCCTGTATCTCCTTCATATCAAAACCAGACAAAAACACAACCAAAAAGAAAACTACAGGCCAATGTCGCTGATGAACATAGATGCAAATATCCTCAATAAAATACTGGCAAACAAAATTCAACAACACATTAAAAGGATTATTCATCATGATCAAGTGGCATTCATCCCAGGGATGCAAGGATGGTTCATCATATACGAATCAATCAATGTGATACATGTGATACATCATATCAACAAAATGAAGAACAGAAACCATATGATCATTTCAATTGATGCTGAAAAAGCATTCAGTAAAATTCAATATCTCTTCATGATACAAAAATTCTCAAAAAAATGGGTATAGAGGGTATGTTTATTACCTAAACATAATATAAGTCATATATAAGAGACTCACAACTAGTATCATACTGAATAGGGAAAAACTGAAAGCTATTCCTCTAAGATCTGGAACACGACAAGGATGCCTACTTTCACCACTATTATTCAACATAATACTGGAAGTTCTATTAATAGCTAGAGCAATCAGACAAGAGAAAGAAATAAATGCATCCAAATTGGAAAAGAAGAGGTCAAATTATCCTTGTTTGCAGTTGATATAATCTTATATCTATAGAAACCTAAAAACTCCACAAAAAAACTTCCACTGACAAACAAATTCAATAAAGTTGTAGGATACAAAATTGGCATACAAAAATTGGTAGCATTTCTATATGCCAACAGTGAAGAATTTGAAAAAAAATCAAGAAAGTTATCTCACTTATAATAGCTATAAATAAAATAAAATATCTGCAAATAAACTTAACAAGAGAAGTGAAAGATATCTACAGTGAAAACCATAAAACGTTGATGAATGAAATAGAAGAGAGCCCAAAATATAGAAAGGTATTTCATGCTCATGAATTGGAAGAATCAATATTGTTAAAATACTCATACTATCCAAAGCAATCTACAGATTAAATGCAATACCCATCAAAATACCAATAACATTTCTCACAGAAATAGAAAAAAATAATCAAAATCTATATGTAACCACAAAAGGCTTAGAATAGTCAAAGCCATCCTGAGTAAAAAATAGAACTGGAGGAATCACATTACCTGACTTCGAATTATACTATAAAGCTTTAGTAACCAAAACATCATGTTTCTGACTTAAAAACAAGCACATACTTTATTTATTTATTTATTTATTTATTTATT